>JARPRH010000837.1:139635-168258 GCA_031763665.1 Calameuta haemorrhoidalis
CAAAATCGAACTTCCGCTTGTAATCCAATTACTCGTGCCATTTACCACTATTGTAATATTATTTCTGAATAAATATTAAAATAAAAATCGTCCGCACAAAATCCTTTCTCGATCCATCAACATCCGTCACGAAACCAACAACCTAACAATAAAAAATCCAACTGGCCAATTGGTAACCAATTTCCAATCTGTCACCTATGGTGGAAAAAATCAAGAAAAGAAAATCCTATATTTCTTTATTCTAATTTTCTCTAACTGCTCAACTATGGACAACTTGTCAACTGGTCAACTGGACAACTGGTAATACTTGCCTGTCTACCTCGAGGCTAAACTTTCGATTGCTCTAAATAGCTAAGGCGTGGTCGCTCACTATAAACTCTCCGTACAGTAGCGACCAAAATCATTGGCTAGGAATTGGTAATTGGATGACCAGTTGACATGACTCTTTCTATATAGTCTAGTCTGCAATAACTCTGGCCAACCGAACCATTCGAATGGACTATTGCCAAACGAAAAACACAAAACGCAGGTAAAGTAGAAAGCTGGGTTCGTCGAACCGAGCGAAAGAAACTATTGGAAACTGTTTATCAGTCTGTAAAAAATGATGGGTTTTGAAGTGAGCGACGGAAGCGAAAGAAGAGAAAAAAAAAGAGGACCAAAGAAAAGGATAGGAAAGACAATAAGAAAAAGGACACTGTAAACCGCGACACTTCTGACTAGGACAATGGCCGCTTTCACCGTCGATTTCATGAAAATGACTTATCCAATGACTTTAACGATGCAAAATAAAAAAATTCACTACGTTTCTTTGACAAACATTTACAAATAGACATTAACTCGATGTTTATCTTGTCGTAAAATAAATCGCAACTTACAATTTCATTTTATGCGATTTTCATATCTTTTCAGTATACATTGTATTTCGCATTGGTATAAGCAGACCACGTGGTCAATGTTTATCTTTTTGACAGCTGACAAGCAACGTGGCTCTTAAGAAGATGCCACGTGGCATTAAAAAAAATCACAAAAGTATACATTAAAATTTTTGAAAAATTTACAGTACAAAATTTGCACGTTACTGTCAAAATACTTTCTTGCAAAACTTCTTTGTTTTCGATCTGTCAAAAAAAATTAAATTTTTAAAAATTTCACTGTCTCATATACACAATTTGACGAGCGGCCTACTTTTACGAATTTGCAAAAAAAAATTAACAAAGATCAACGATCGATCCCTGTATTGATTACGTGATTGGTACCACTTTGTAATTATTACCCAATAGGAGAATATCGAACCCACGCATTGTCAGATCATTTAGAAAATCTCCGACAGGCTTGCCAACAGGGAAGAAAGTCTGATCGGTATGTTTAATGATTTCGCAGTTACGTGGTTTGCGACACGAAAAAGAGATAGAGACTATATAACCGGTGGAACGATTGAAAAAAAAAATTTTGCAAAATTTCTTTAAAAGAAAAATTTTCCAAATTTCATCCAAACGAGAATTCTTAACCCAATGTCGAATAACCAAAATTCTCGTACAGAATCAAGCAATGGAAATTATTAGCAATGGAAATTTCCATCATCATCCCATATGCATATGTAGGAAGATAATTGCGAGTTCTCATAGTAATACGCACGTAGCATGTAATCGCTCATAACTTTCAAGCGTGTCGCTCGCTTGCGATTCGTCCCATAGAATACAAAATTTATCGCTCTTCCTGATTCTCTTAGTCCGTTAGGCTTTACTGACTTAAGTGTGTCATGAAAAGTGAACTCATTTCGTCGACCTACTGATACCTTTTTTTTAAATCGAAATCATATACACGATATATATATATATATATATATATACACACACACACGAAAAGCACATACGGTACCAACACCTTTCCCCGTACAGAAAAATCAATATACAAAGCACATAACATGTTAACCATAAGAAACAATCATATGAATAAAAAAATAGAAAAAACCCATATTAAAGAAAAAAAATAGGATCAAAAATGAAAATGATTCAAAAAAATAAAAATATAAGCTTAATCACGTAATTCACTAAAAATAATTATTCGATCGTCTTTTGTCCTACTAATAGCATTTCCTTGCGTAACCCAGTTTCAGCAACAGCTGTCGTTCCCATTGCTTTGATCAGCAACAGAAAAATTTGCCAAGCAATTAATATACGAGAATGAAAAATGATACAAGGCCATGAATTTACAGATAGACACAATAGATAATAATAATAATAATGAATTTTAAAAAATAATCTCAAATTTTGTCGCGATATAATTTTTTTCATTAATTCCCTATCCCTACCACTTTTATTGTGGTTATGTAAATAACCTAAGAAAAAAAAAACTCAAGATTTATCGATCTAAAAGGAAATGGCGACCGCAGCGTGATCTGGTAAACTTCATTGTGTCTCTATCAAAATGGAGGTTCGCGTTGTGGCACCGTAGTGAAGTTGAAGTGGTGGAACGAAGTGGGAAAGAACATAAGCAGAGGAACAAGCGTACCAAGCCAGAAAGGGAGTGGGACTGTCGTTGCGATTGTTAAGTTGGTAGGGAGGTGCACGAGGAGGAGGTCAGGTAGGCCTCCGCCAGGACAGAAGTGATATAAAGCCATTCGCCGTGGCAGTCGAGTTTAACCCACCTGGAACCAGAGATAAGACAAGACACCAGAGTCGCCAACTTCGGCCAGCCTAGTAAAATCATCCCTGCCACACCACGTCTGACCATCATGTAAGTTTTTTTTTCACTTTTCATTGGTATCACTGCACTCTAAAAATATTTACCGCAAATTTGCATGATAAAAAAAAAATTTTTAATTCTATATCGTACGTAATTAACATATGTGTCTATATGAATACTACACGGTGACTTATTAGTTTTAATAACTTGACCTTGATTTATTGCATCCTTATCACAGTCGAGTACACATATGTCGATGATGAGTAGAATAGTCATATTTATGTATATGTAGATTACAGTGCAGTTTGTATTATGTAAGATTGTACCAGTTGGTATATATAGGTATACGATTTATTGGTATCCAATTGGTACTAGTTGGTTGCGAACAATTGTTTTTTGTCAACTGTCAAATTTCGTCAGGAAATTCAACTGTGGGTTATTGATATATTGAAACGTAGGGAGATCAGATTAATTTTTTTTCTCTTTCTCTTCGGCAATATGGTATTGCGAAATGTAACGGGTGAGCAAAAAGGAAAGATACGGGTTAGATCGTGGCTCAGGCTCAATTGCGAAATTGCAAGTTACAGTTGCAGGATCGCGTACGGGTATGGGTCTGTGTGTTAGTGGCGTTACGTGACGTTACGTAAATGTCTATATGGCAGGTAAAAAAAAAAAAAAATTGGCATAACTGAAAAACAGCGTATTACGTATTTCAGTATATTCGGTCAGGACTGCGGTTAATGTTTGAAAGACAAACCGGAAACGGGAAATCCGGAAATGGGTCGATAAGGCAGATTTGAACAATAGGAATTAATAAAAAAAATAATCGATCGTATTGAATATCGATAATCGATCAATCATCTATTATATGGATCCAAAAAAAAAAAAACAATGACATTAAGATACATGAAGGAAAATTTTTTTTGCCTACTCAAAAAATGAATTACGTAAGAAGCGAAAACGAAGCTGATTTACAGTAATTTCTTCGCAGTCGCAACTTTGTTGCACTGACGTAAAAAATTCCGGTTCTGTCAAAGGTCAAGCACGAGGAAACATATTCATTATTCGATACGCTTTGATTTTTTTTTTTCTTTCGCAAAAGACACAACAAAGATATCGTTCGGTAATAAATTAACTTTCGAGTCACAATTGCTGCGTATATAATTTTTTATAATTTTTTTTTTACCTATCACAAATCTACGCCGGGATTGGACCTTCGCGAGGAATTTGCTCCTGCCAATCAAAAGTACCGGTGAACATTCACATATCAACAATCGAGCCTTGAGAAAGTGAAAGGGTCTTTAGGCGGTTTTTTTTGTCTCCCGTATTTCTGATTGGTTATCAGCTACGGGCTGTTTTCAATTTCTTACTGTCACTTCTATTCAATTATATCGATTGTTATTATATTATATAAATTACACTATATACTTTTTTATACATTGAAGCATATGCTGCATATACTGTACATTATTTGGTAGCATACAATGCATTGAATATATATACTATATCGCTTGCAGTATATATATATATATATTTCTAAGGATTCTTTGTATATTATATTCAATACTTAATAATATATACTTAATATTATATACTAATAGTATATACTAATATTATATACTATTAGTATATACTTAATAGTACATACTATAAGCAATGTATAATATTAATATAATGCGTAGGAGTATACGCGGTTAAATAAAAGGTGAAGCACTGATCGGTATCTTTCGAGGCCATTTTTTGTTCTTTGTCTGTCTCTTTGTGTGACATTAAAAAAGAGGGAGAGACAGATAATGATGGTAACCAGGCACGCAAGTACCGCAAAGGAAGCCGTACAATGAAATTCAACTGGAAAGAAACTTTCCCTCGAACGAATAGAAAGTAGAGTACAGTACGATCAGAATGTTCGATCGTGCGTGAAGCGACACCATTTTGTTATGGTTTTATTAGCGATCGTTACTGATTAATTGTAGAATCGAATCTTGAATATATTTATTATCGTAGGTAGACCTTGTTGTCGTGTAGGTTAGGTTAATTGGGTCACGTGCTTTGTCGCGTTGAATATGAAAAATTATACGTTTGTTGTGTAATAAGAAAAGAAAGAAAAAAATTTGACTTTCTCCCCTTAAAGAAGAGACTCAATCGTAATTCTCAATGCGCTTGACTACTCAAGTGGACTCGGGTCGTTTCGCAACCTCAGATAAAGGTCCAGTTCGGTTGGGACGTGGGTTTCGGTTTACGATGTTGTCAGACTGGAGAATCCAGTTGGGATGGCAACTGGTAGTTGGTACGTCGAAGCGGATGGTGGGAACGAGAATGAGAAGAGGAATAAGAATAAAAATGTTGTAGGTCGTAAATGCCTGGAGGAGTGAAAGTTGATAACCAGCTGAACTTTGCTGTGGTTACGTGTCAGGTTTATGATAGAAGGTAGTGAAAAAAAAAATGATTAAAAATGATTAATATTGTGTCAAGTAATGAGGTCAACTTTGTATGAGATAAGAAATTATTTTTATAGGTTATAAAAATAATTATATATTGAGGAGGTGGTTTTTTTAAAATATATTTTAATAAAATTCTTTTCTTTGATTTAAGGGTGGTGTGGTCGGTGGTGGTATTGGCGATGGCTGTAATGGCCGAAGCGGCAGTACCAGATCCACCAACTTCCGGTATCACGACAGTTGGTTCATTAAAATTGGCTACAGCTGCCGATTGCGCTGGTCTCGTTGCATTCTCAGCTGTTGATGGGACAGTTAGGGTAAGTTTGGAGAAATTTGGAAAATTTTGGAAATTTTGAGGTTATTTTGATTAGGGATATTTTATGGGTTTTTTTTTTATTTAGGATTCCAAAATGGTGCTGTCGAGGACTCTTGTGGACAAAGGCGTGGGATACGTTGCTGAGACTGGGACGTTCACTACTCATTGTCCAGGGACGTATCAATTTGGTTTTGCTGGCTATGGAAATTCTGATCTTCGCTTGACTCTCAAGATCAGAGCGAACAGATCTAACAATTGGAATCCCGTGGTGAGCGCCGGTCCTGGAGGCGGTTCCAATCTTGTTTTCCTTGACGTTGAAGCTGGTGACCAACTGGCTGTTTTCGTCGAAGCTGGGAAAATCACTGGCGGCACCACATTCACCGGGCACCGCATCGCCAAGAAGTGAACACGGCCCTGGCCCTTGAGTTTTCGGCAATTTTTATTCTCGCGTCTGCAGACACCTCGTCGGGCTAACTTTTCTTTTCTTCTTCTTCCTTGTTTTATTGGTTCACTCTTTATTCACGTTCGACAGTTCAACGTTAACGGTTGTGATTTTTACACGGTGAACTATGAACTCTTGAAATTGTCAAGTGTGTCTACTACAGCATGGAACACTTCAAAATTTCAACCAGTGTTCTTAAAGCTACTCGTTATGTACCTTTCGCCCTTTTTTGTATATATTCGATTTTACTAATCGCCACGTGACAAATTTCGAGTTCCTAATTTGAGGCAGACATATTTGCTTTTTTTATGATTTGAACCCCTTTTTTTTTGGTCTTTGTTACACACACTGTGATAGCTTCTCTACCTACCATCTATTACTTACATTACATGAAAACTCTCTGATAAAAGTTATTGCGTTAACGAACGATGCGACTTCATCGAAGTGTCTTTAATTTTGTATTCAGTTTTTTTTGTTCTTGAAAATTTTTTGCTTTTTTTTTTAGTTCGATAAAATCGCAACGTTCGTCCTAATTTATCACTAGACAATTGTACAATCTTATTAGATCCTCTTCTTCTTTACTGTTTGATACGTTTTCACTGTCTCTCTGTATTCCTATTTTCAAAATCCTTTCGTCTCTGCGAAGATTCTATTTTCTCTTGGCTATTACTTGAATTCTGTTCTTTTCTATCTTAGACTTTTTCACTTTTTCCATATTTTCTCAGCTACTTTGACTTTCTGAAAATTCTACTCTTTTCAACGTTTCTCACACTGTCCTTTCTCTGTTCTATACTTTGTACTGTAGCTTTTCTTTCTGATTCTTTTCTTTCTGATTTCTCTCTTTCTCGCTTTTCTTTTCCTGAATACCTACCAGTATTACGATCTCAAATACAATTTGCTACGTCTTGCCATAAAGTACCTTCTTGTTGCAGGCACTTTCGAAGGACTGTCTATACTATCTTTACTTTTATTACGATTTTTTCCCACCTTCAATCTTCTATTTCTTCTTTTCTCTATCTCTCACTTTCTCTTCTCCTTTCACTAGATCTCCTTTCACCTTATCGATACTCTTTCTTTCTTACCTCTGTCTTCAATCTTTCTATTCGCTCCTCTATTTGTGCCTTGCACGACCTGACCTCGATTCTTTTGCTTTACCTAACGTTTCACTTTGAGGTTTCTTCAATCATTCTGTCTTTCAAAAACTTTATACAAAACTTTCTAAACTTTGTGATTCTTATTTTCTTTGTCAACATCAATTTCTTCTTTCATCGTTTAATCTTTACAAGAATCTTTTCTATGATATTCCTTCTTGTCTGGCTTACTTTTCTGTTTCGTACTATCTGTTCTTGCTCTATTTTCTGTCTTACTATCTTTTCTTTCACTCTATCATCTACTCTTTCTCTGACTTTCTCTGTTCTTTTTTCCCTTTTACTACTTTCAAACTTTTCTATTCGAATCTTTTCCTTACTCCCTTTTCTATACTTCATGTTTTATCTTTCTTTCTTTTTTTCTTTCTCTTCTCTTGACTGTTTCAATCCGTGGCTCTTAATTTTTCATTCTCTATCTATACTTTATACTGTCCCTATTTCAAAAACTTTACTGCCTTATTTTTCCTTTCATCTTTCTCTTTCGATTTATCCTTAGTCTATCGTACACTTCTTCTGCTAAGAAATGAGATACTCGATGCTGTGATTAGTACATTTAAATTAATTTTCTATTTTCTTACTTCCTTCTCTTCTTTCCATTTCTCCTCTATTCTATCCTTCTCTCTTCACTCTCTCTCTCTTTCTTTCTTTTTCTCTTTCTTACTATTATTTCTTCATTGTCAGACTCTATATACCTATATCTCTATCTTCTCTCTGTTTCTCTTTCGACACTGCACTATTTCTATATTTCTTCTATTTTATTTCCAAGCGTATCCACTACTCGCTTTCTCTCTAGTCTACTTTCTCATTACTTCATTGTCTCTCTATGCCTATTCTTTAACTATACCTTTAAAATCTGTATCTTCTGAATTCGTATAAATGCAAAACACTATGTACATCCCTGTATACTATTCTAATTCAAACCACTACGATCAGCCCTTTCTAACTTTCTTCAATAATCTCAACTCTCCAATCTCTTCGAGTCTCTATTACCTTTCCTTCTTTCAGTTCTTCGCATTAGTTTCAAACTATAATCTTATAAGAGCTGTGATTACCATTCGTTACCTACCTATATCTAATTCTAGTACAAGCATCGTAACTAGTGGTATTCGCAACCACTATTCCATGAAAACAACTGTTTACCACTTACTATTATAAAATTCTATTCTACTATTCCTATCATTTCTCTCTTATTATCTATTCTATTACTATACTATTATCAAACTATCCTCTCACCTCTGCTATACGCAATGTTAACTACCATTGTGCTGTTACAAGAACCATATATGTACAATAAACATTGACTGACTATTCTCATATATTTTTCTATTTTCACACTTAATAACAAGCGCATCCGCCATAAAATCTTTACGTATATTCCTTTTTATCGACTTATCGAATCCCTAATGATTTCACTTTCACTATACTAGAAATACCTATACTTGTATGTTTAATTACTTCCTTTATGTCTCTACTTTTTTCCATTCCCTCTGTTACAGGTGCTTTCCTCGTTATTATACTTTTTATGAAGTACTATTATTACTTTCACTTTACTCTATTTTCTCTCTTTCTCTCTATCTTTTTCCTTTAACTATCTTTCTTCAATCTTTACATCACTTACCAAATTTCTATAAAGCACGCTATCACAGACACAGTTTATGATACAGTCGTACCCAAGAGTATTGACCATGAATTAATTATCAACAATGTACAAGGCGATTAATAATTCTAGAAAAAAAAACCGTATAACGTATTCGCACTTTATTCTGTGCTTGCTTTATATACACTTGCATTACTGATACATGCGTAAACGAAAAATGTTCTCCCTTTACAAAAAAAAATATTAACATTGATTAAAAAATATACAATTTTATCTATACAAACCAATATATTAAAAGCATGAAAAAAGTATATATCTATATTCAGAGAAAGTTCAGAAGAGATCCATACCCATCAGTTCAAATATTTAGACTTACAGGAGCAACCTGAATATCCTTGTAAAGTACAAGTATAGGATAAACCTCTTCCTCAAGAAATTCCACTACTTGTTCCGGCGCCCTTCCGACAAAGGTCGAAGGATCCAGGAGATTATCCAGTTGTCCTAGGATAGGTGCAAAGTAAGGATCTCTCTTGATCCTATCAACAAGATCATTGTCTAGGCCATGTTGCTTGACCTGAGCACCAGCTTCATGAGACAAGACACGTATCTTCTCATGACAGACCTGTCTATCGCCACCAGCCTTGACCATCGCCATAATAACATTTTCGGTCGACATAAACGGAAGTTCCTGAGCAATGTGTCTAGCTATAACGTTAGGATAAACCACAAGACCTTCGGTAACGTTCTGAAGTGTCATCAGTATAGCGTCAGCTGACAGGAATGCCTCGGACAGGGTGATACGTCTATTAGCTGAGTCATCCAAGGTCCGTTCCATCCACTGAGTCGCTGCAGTCTGAAGTGTGTTGTTCGTTAAGGTCATAAGGTGACGAGCAATGCTGCAGCAACGTTCAGACCTCATTGGGTTACGTTTGTAAGGCATAGCGCTTGAACCAATCTGAGTACTTTCAAAAGGTTCCTCAATCTCTTTCATGTTAGCTAGCAGTCTGATGTCGCTGGCAATCTGAAAATTGAATAATACAATTTCAAGGACTCGAAGGACCCAAGCTGGTTGAACTTTGAATAATACAATTTCAAGGACTCGAAGGATCCAAGCTGGTTGAACTTTGAATAATACAATTTCAAGGACTCGAAGGACCCAAGCTGGTTAAACTTTGAATAATACATTTTCAAAGACTCGAAGGACCCAAGCTGATAAAAAGATCCAGCTGAAGACTTGGTCTTACCTTGTGAATTGTAGCTCCTAGGGAACTGAGTGCATTCAGACACTCCACATCAACTTTCCTGCTGTAAGTCTGTCCTGTGACTGCATAGCACTTCTCGAACCCAGCCATCTTGGTAACAAGGGCGTCGAGACGCTTGACCTTCTCCCCATCGCCCTCAAACAGCTGAAGAAAGGACGCCTGAGTACCTGTCGTTCCTTTGACCCCTCTGAATCTCAGGTCTGACCTCGCTCTGCGCAGGGCTCGTTCATCCATGAGCAAATCATGGAGCCAGAGGGTCGCCCTTTTGCCAACTGTCGTCAACTGGGCCGGTTGAAGATGAGTGAAGCCAAGAGTTGGTAGGGAACGATGCTCCAGTGCGAATTTGCTAAGTCTGGATATCACGGTTGCCAACTTTGGCAAGAGGATGTCGAATCCATCGCGCAACACAATCAGGTCCTTAAATACGAAGAGAATAATATTTTTAAACTGGGACTCTTATCTTTTTCTATTTTATCAATTGTTATCCTTTTAACATATCTTACTGTATCCTTACTGTGTTATCTCCCACGTAGCAACTGGTTGCTCCAAGATGAATGATCGGTGCTGCTTTTGGACATTGGGATCCAAAAACGTGAACGTGGGCCATCACGTCGTGCCTAGTCAATTTCTCTTCCTTGGCTGCGGCGTCGAAGTCGATGTTATCGACCTGAGCCTCCAGTTCGGCAATCTGATCCACGGTTATCGCTAGACCCAATTCCTAAAATTGACATGATCAGAACTTGAGGTCGCAGTTATCAGCGGGTTTTCAAAATTAAGGTCATTTTTTTTTTAGACATGGATGGTGAAGATACAGGAAACAGGTGAGTGCGCATGCTTTAGTGTAATTTTATATCTATTTTATATCCCTCCCAGACCCGGTACGCGCTCCCTTATCTGATTAGATAAGGAGGGCTTGGTTCTCCAGTGTCTTACTTTCAGAATCACTCCTCGATTTCATTCTTTTTAAACACCTTGACGCTGCTGCGTGCTAAACTCAGGCAAAATGGTGTCCATACAGACCATCGGCGGTGTAGTGATTAAAGTTTTGAAATTGGTGAGACTAATTTTTAAGTTTTTTTTTGGTCATTTATTGTTATCACGGTGTACAGTCGTGCGAGATATTTTTTTTGTGATAATCAAAAATGGACGTTATTAATTATATATGATAGATATTTTGTGATAGTCCGTATCTAATTTCAAATTTTAATATAGTCTTGTGCGTGGTAACGTTGTGGGAATTTTTTTATATTTTACGTAAAGCAAGAAAAGTTTTCAAATTTGGGACCAAATTTGATTTTTTTTTTAGAAATTTATCATTTTTGTGGGTTTCAAAATTTTTTTTAGAAACTATGAGCAAGAGGTGTTTTGTAATTGTGAAAATTGAGACATCGCGTAAATTACCGGGAATACAACTCATTCAAGAAGCATTTTGATTGGTGAATCATTCCTGGTCTGATATCAGTTTTATGATAAGATGCAGTGTTTGTGGAACGATACGGAATATGACACACGCACGGATAGATACGCGTAACGCTATTATCAATGTGTTGATTAGGTTTTAATTTTACTACGAAAGAATGGAAAAAACGGATTTTGAAAATATGAGATATTTTCAAAATATATTTGACATAAGGTAAATTTGTTTTCCAGGTGGTAAACCTTATCATCCTTATACTGTATCGAACCGGATATGGTGGAGAATTTTTGGGTGTCGGCGGAACGTGGAATTTGAATGAATCGAAAAATCCTGATGCGGAAATTGTCGCTTCCGGTATCTTTGTTGGATTCTTCATATACACTAGCGTAGTGCTAATTACTTATTGTTTTGGTGACATGAATCACAAAAAGTCCCTGCAGGCATGTATGACGGTTCCAGTTAAGATTTTTGATTATTTTTGGTTTTATTTTTTAATTTTTTTTTTTTTTTTAGGAAATTATCATGAATTTCGTGGGGATGATCATGTTCACTGCCGTGGGTGCTACCGCCCTTCATTACTGGCATGGATACCAAAATGAACACAATTACATTCTCGTGGCGACGGAGAGACAGGTAATTTTGAAAAAATGATAAAATCAAAAAAAAATTCAAAAAATATCCAATTCTCATATAAACATTTTATCTTTCAGGTTGGTATTGCAGTGGGTTCACTTTGCGTCTTCGAAGCTGCGATCTATCTTTTCGACTTGGTTTTGAGTTTCTTGCAATTTGCCAAAGAAGAATTCCAGTAAGAGAGGATAGTACATTAATATTTTTTTAAATCCAAAAATTTGTGACACGCATCGCGTAAAATTTTGAAAAGAAAATTTTGCGAAATTAATATCTTTTTTTTCTCCATACGATCATTTTCATGACGAAAGTTAAAACCCCAAAGATTCACACGCACAAGATACACCTGTTACGTCATTACTGCCACTCATCGCGAATCCACGACTAAAGATCAAATGCGAAAAATAACGAAAAAGAAAATAAAAAAAATATTTTTAAATCTATAAGTGACTGGAAAGAAATGCTTTCACCCGTCAGTACAACGTAGCGATTACAAATAATTTTCTAAGCAATTTTTGTAAAAATCACTGCGAACCACGTGTCTAATACAAACATACATACACGTGACTAATATTTTATACGAGACCCGTACAGATCTATATAGATCATAATAAAGTACGATCGATAAACTAAAAAAAATATAAAAAAAACATGTATGTACATTATATCCAACAATTACATAAACCCAAAAAACAAACTTCTCCAAAATTTTTTTTATTTCCTATCATCCAACTTCCTCATAAATAATAATCAAGTGCATTATAAATCTACATACGCAACGTAAGACACAAGACGAGGTCATGTTAATTTCAAACAATAAAGATTCTTACATCCTCATCCTACGCCCAAAAAAAAACCAGCATTTGGTCATCTTGATCGTGACATAAATTCTTGACACCCATTAACATTATGCACTCAACCGTATTCCAAAAATACGAAAAATCAAGAAAAGATTAAAAAAACCGCTCCAAATCATTCCAAAATTTTTCCAAAAAATAAACCTCCATTCCAGGCTCTTTATAATTTACTATACAGACTATACATATAGTAATAACACCAGTATTCGATCAATGACCTGAGAACACATGAATGAATACAGCCTATACGTTATGTTGACCGCGAGAATACGAGTATGTTATGACTGTCCTATTGCATCCAATTAATCCAATTAACCCTCAAGCCACAGAAAATCGCCCACACTACCCCGAACACCCACATCCACTTAAATAAGTCAATTACAAGCAAACTATCGCGTAATAAGAAAAACAATAACAATAATAACACTGTTTACCCCGAATTCAGACCCAATCAAGCATAAAAGGACGTCCGTAAAATAAAACTTTTCCTTTTTCTTTTATTCAGCCAAAAAAATTTTCTCCACCCACTGTACCAGCCTATACTCAATTTCCTAATAACACGGTACAGTCTTGCCCAGATTTCCAGGACGATTAACCATTGGATGATATCAAAGCGATCAATAGCACGATCCGATTCGGACAAGGTCATGACCCCGATTTCCATACCACACCTAAATCTTAGATAACTAACCAATGACCTGGAACAGCAGTACGCAGTTCGCCATTGTTTAAATAAAAAAAAAAAACCCCACCAAGTCCGACCTCGGTACCAAAAGCCATGAGTGACAATAGGCCAAAAGTATGAATGACGCCGAGTACGTAAAACGTAGTAAAAGATGACTAATAGTATAGTGAAAAAATGAGTATCAAAGTAATACACATAGTATAGTACAAAAATAAAATACAGACACGCCCGACTTGACTATCGTACATAAAGTGCATTGACTATACTTAGGTACAGTACCGGTCGTCGATAGACCCAAATAAAGACTGTGAAGACTATAGCAAAAAAGGCATACAGTACCTTCAAGTATTACTACATGTTCGATTTAACATAGTAAATATACATATATATATCGTGACCCGACGCCACGATCGTAGTCGCGTAGAGCAGCAAAATTCAGCGTGTACAGACGCGTAGGCTCGATCGCATACAAGAACGTCATTTGTGAACACAGCTTGAATATCTATGCTGTAGCGTGTATATAAAACACAGTGTATATATATGTGACCTGACGCAACCAGCGCTGTCGGTAGTGGTTCCTCGTAGTGGGTTGTGCAGCCTAGTGAGACGGTGTCACGGTCCGTGTTTTCAGTTCTACTCGCGACGCGAGCCCTAATGCATCATTGCTGCTGCCCGAGGGACGTTTGTTCGGCGTTGCTGGTGCTGCGCCATTGCTGAAGTCCGCACGTTACTCGGGGTACACAGGAGTAGCCGTGGGGGGTTGCCCGTAGTAAAGCAACAGAGAATAAGAGCGGGGGGACTTGCCGGGCGTAGTAAAAAAAGAACTGATAAGGACGAACATACGTAAGCGAGGCTGGCGTGTTTATAAAGTCTTGGCCTGAAGGATTATGAGCTGCAGTGTTGTGAAGGTTTGAAAGGCGCGTCGGGCTTGACTTTTAAAATTGGTCTGTTTACCAGTGTGACGGACTATAAGGTGACGGAGTATAAGGTGACGGAGTATAAGGTGTGGTTCTATGGGATAGGAATTTTGAACAGGGAGACAAGAGAGTTTGCACTGTTTTCCTACGTGAATTTTGTCCGTTGACGGGTAAAAAAGAAGGTTCTGGATTCGTGAGCGATAAGCTTGCAGCAGCGTTCAAGCTGGACGACGGAAAGGGAAGACACAAAAGGGTCAGAATGGCTGATGAGACTTTGCAGAATTCTCACGGGAGCAAGGAGAGCGACGGATTGAACGCGACGGCGATAATAGCTAAGATCGTCGAAGTGGTGAGCGTCCTTTTTTGTTTTGTCTAGGGTTACTATTGTTATTATGACTTTTGTTTGGGATTCCACGTGCTCCTCCGCTATACACGTTACAGGTCGTCGCTGTCTTTGCCGTCGGACTGATCGTCGATCCTTTGAATTCCTTTCAACGGATACATAACATACCGAGGCTTAAGGTCGACGACATAGCGATCATCTATATCAGCCTTGCTGGATATATTATTATCAATATGCTGTTCTTGATCGGACACCTCATCGGCGATCGCATACCTAAGAAAACGGTAAATTAAGATGGTTACACAACTGGGCGATGGTTTGAATTTGTTGCGTCACTGTTTAACGATTTTTACGGCTACGCGACATTCCGATCGGTTTTTTTCTTGCTTCGTGGATCGGATTGTCGCTCGCTTGTGGTCTTGCCTTGTGCTTCTCCACGCCTTTTGCTTCAAGTTGCACCTCGCCCGTAAACCTGACTGACTCATTATCGATGTCGTGGAGCATGGAATAATTAGCAGCCTTAGCGAGACCTACTCTCGTGCATATGTGCCAATGGGTAGTTTCTTGCAGTTTTGAGAACGCGAGCTAGTCTTTTCTAGTTATTTAGACGAAGGCGTGGCGATGAGTTACAACGAGCGATTCAGGCTTAATTGGAGCGACGGGAAGGATGAGAAATAACGTTTATTTTTCTGTTTCAGTCGATCCTCTTCTCGGCGGTGGGCGCGGTTCTTCACGTCGTTGCTGGTAGCGTGATCGTTCACAATTGGCGACATCTTGACGGAAGATATATTTCGGTCAGCAGCAACGCCATCTTCGCCAGTAAACAATACTTGGATATGATGATATCGGCGTCGTTCTTTGCGTTTTTGAACGCCATTGTCTTTGTCGTTGATATATTTTTCACTTTTAAGTCTGAGTAGGATTTTTTTTCTTTGGAAAACAAATTAATATATAACATAAAGGCGCGTTCACGCGACAATTTATTAGAGGCACGAATGGTGGATATGAAGGCGAGACGCGACTGCGTGAGATCGATCGTAGCTTTCAGGTTTGATTTTGAGTGATGAGAATTTCAAAAAAAAAAAGACAAAGACCAAAAAATCGCAGTCGACACTTGACAGGTACAACGCTATAACCCAAAGTTCTTTAACGTTGCAATTTCGTCCATACGACGTCGGCGTCGCGTCAGATTATCGACTCGAACGTCGTTAATTAGAGCTTTCTAGAATATAAATAAACTATTTAATATGTAACGATGAGTTTGTATATCATTTATAAATAAATATAAAAATCCTAAAACCACGTGACAAGTTCGTTAAGTAATAACGTGCATGAAGTTAGCCGCCAATTGTACGTATACGCGAATGTCGAGGACAGCCTAAAAAATCTTGAAAGAAATTTTCTACTCCAATTAAAAATGATAGGACCGTCCTGTCTGGGTCCAGGAGGATGTGCCCCGAATTCAGCAGGTCCCTGCGACGACGCCTGCTCGTTACCAATGGCCAAACCGATAAGGATTTTTCAATTTGTAAGAAAATAGTATTTTCACAAAATGGTCAATTTTGAGTTTCTCCAATTTTTAGTTACTGGTCACGGGTCTTTTTGCTCTGACGATGTACACAATTTCCAAAAATTCCCCTTACAAGCAAGAAGAAGCCATATTGCTGACTGTACTTTTTGGAAGTTTCCTCTTTATATCCCTAATAGACATAATCAGTCAATTTGGTGGCGATCCCATTCCAGACACACCGGTAAAATTTTTTAATCGTTCGTCGTTGATAATTTTGAAAAAAAAACCAATTTCATCACCTAGATGTTCCTTTTTGGCGTCGTCGGCACAATCCTGTTTCTAATGGCAGCTGGAGGCATCTTTTTTATCAGCAACAGAAGTCACGTTGTAGAAATATGGAGATTGACATTGGCAACGGCTTTGGCAGCTCTCTGCTCGCTTCTCTTCCTACTGGATATCCTTTTGATCTTCCTTTACGGCTACTGAATTTTATTTTCTTATCAGATTTTTATCTTTACCCTTGTATTGTCTTTGTTACTGAACTTTGTATATAATAGAAAAGGGTCCAATTCTCGTCGACAATAGTGAATTGGAAACTGATACCATGTCTTTAAGTGAATTCTTGATCCTCGAAAAACGTAACCAGCAATAATTTATTGCTGTACAAATCGTAAGTTTTTTTCACCCTTCAAATTGCACAGGGAAAATAGGTCAGCAATATCAAGAAAATAATTCAGCAATGCCTCCACGTTCTATTAATAGTACACAGTGGGTACATAGTAACGATGAATTATGAATCACATACGTGCACTGCATAGTACACGATACATAAACGTTTGAAATTTTATCGAAATTTATATCGCACACCGGGTATATACCAACACCATGACAACCATGGCTTCAAAACAAATGGGGGAACGAATAAGTCCCATGACTTATCGAATCGTTGATTCACCGTGAGTGAATTCGTCGTGGAAGATTTTTTCCGAGGAATTCGAAAAAAGGAGAATTTTCAAAGTGAAGAAAAAAAATGATTAACTATTGCGGTTAGATACCTTACCATGACAGTTTTTTTAGTAGCTCAACAATTTTGAGTTTATCCTATCGGTTTTTTTAGGTTGGACACCAAAAAGAAAAAACGGTAAGGAAAAGACGTCAAAGGATCTCAAAGTGCCCCAAAAGTTCCAAACGACCTGTGTTGATCCTCATGGACCATCAGGAGCGAAACCTGTCAGAATAATCTTACTAGTAAGTAATAAGCAAATCAAAAAAAAAATCAATGTCTGAGATAAAAATAAATAAAATTTTCAAAAATTACTAGCTGGTCACTTTGGTCCTGTTTGCATTCGTCGTTTACATGACAACTATGGATTCGTCACCCTTAACAGGCGTGTCATCGATCCTCCTGATAGTCCTTACCTCCATATACGTATTCATCCTGGGAATGGATATAATCAGTCAATTTGGAGGAGCAGGCATAACGGATTCACCGGTAGAGCAGAAAAAAAAAATTCAAAATTTCAAAAATCACAAAAAACCGATCCGTCGTCCTCGTTAGATGCTGGTGTTCAGTATACTGGGTGTCCTGCTATTCACAGCGACAGGAGTCGTAATATTATTTTACCTATACAAACCCAGTGGTCATTGGGGATTGCTGGTATCAATTTCACTCTGCCTAGTGATCGCTATGCTATTTCTGATCGAGCTGTTGCTGATACTCGTGTACGTATTGCTGAAAAAAAAAATAATTTTCCAAAAATTTTTCCCCTAACTTCTTAAATACCCCAAAACTAACCCTTTACCTCAAAAACATGACGCAGTCACTGGCGACGAAAATGCAATTCAGCAACGAAGTGTTATCCTTGCGTCGCTGCGCTCCCAGGTCAGTTGAGGACTCTTTATCAGCAAGATTACGATAGTCGACCAGTTGACTCGGACGTAAGCGATATTAATAGTAAAGAACAAAAGTGCATAATTTCCTGATGCACTTTTAATTTCGTATCCAGATATCCAAGTACGATGCAACTACCAGTGTAAGCAGTTGCAGACAAGCACCTTTAATCGACGAGACGATGGATCCTATGGACATGTCACACGCGTATAGAAAAATCGAAAAGGCACACAGACGTCAGTACGTCGACGTTCAGAGCAGCGTGCCGTCGGTTGGTACTGTGGACATAGCGCAAGTGCAGACGGAGCAGAGAAGCTACTTGAACACGGAGATTCAGGTGATAACGATAAGAGTGAAAACGATGCAGATTCTATGGGAGATTAAAAAAAATTAAAAATTCAATTACAGACTCAGGACATTGACAGAATCAGCACTTGCACGTGTGTTATAAAATCTTGTACTCCAATTTATTCTCCATGTCTAAGACCTGCTGCATGTGCAGGCTGCACTTTTTATCCTACTATAATGCACCTGGTGCAAAGTGGCCTGCCAAATGCATCGTGTTGCACGTGAGTAACACTGTTGCTGGTATTATTGATTTTCTTTTCTTACTATCATTTTTCCTGGGCAGCTGCAAGGGCAGTGGGACGATCGAGGTGCATCGGGAGGAAGATGCAGTTAGAGAAGATGCATCGACTTCAGTATCGCATACGAGTGAAGATCAGAAATTGAATTTGGTAAAGCAAAGGAATTGAAGAATAAAGAGATGTGTCTGATTTTTCAGATTTAACAGTGGAAGAGTATAGATCTAGACAGGGCAGGAAAATTCCACGTGTATATGAAACTCGTAAGAATATATTATTGATGATCCAGATGATTTTTGTAAGATTATAATTTTCTTGTACGATTTATTGCTGAACTTTATGTACTTCGCTGTCGTCGTTGCTGATTTTCTTTTTCTTCGCTTTTCTTCATGACAATTATTTATCAAGGTCCCTGTCCTACTCATGGTACCGGATTGGCTACAACCATGGCAGGACTTCCTCTTCCTGTCACCGCAGTGACACTTCCGGATTACTATGTCAGGAGGAACAAACGCACGCAGACACCAAAGCAAAGTGTCAGCAGCAACACAGAGAACAGAACTGTGAGCACTGATGAGTCAAGCAAACAGCAGGAAATCAAGAGAGACAGCGACGCTGAGGTTGCTGAAGAAAAATTAGCAACGGAAGAGGAAAGAGAAGGAGGGGAGGTGGTATTAGAGAAAGAGCAACAGCTTCCGGCTGAGGAAACAGTCGAAGAGAAATCTGTGGATAAAGAAAATCAAAGAGACTCTGACATTGGTGCAATGTGAGGAAAGAAAATAAAAAAAAGAGAAACTTAAAAAGCAATAAGAATTATTTTTAGCGGTCGACACAGCGAAGGTTCGTCCAGCAGGGAATTTTCGACAAAAAGGAGCAATAAGATTTTTCAAAAAAAAAATAAAGTCGACCTTGTCAGAACGGAGATCAGGGGGGAGGGAAAAATGACATATAAAATTTGTGGATGCATTCCCAGGGTATTTTGTGATTTATAAATATCAAGAATCGATCAACATTACAGAACAATTAACAATTGTTTCTTCTTTTTAAGCCGTATCTGACGCGGAGTGGATTTTGCGCAGTGTGTGGTCAACCTCAAGTCTATGTGAGTCAAGTAAAATGAAAATATCTTAAATAAACTAATAAATTTTACAATTTTTCAGTCTCCAAGTCGATTACAATCAAAGTCTGCTCGTTACTGAGACTATTGTAATAGCAATATTGCTGGAATTGGACTGTGTATATAATATATTGGAACTCTTTAATGATAGCAATTAGTTGGCGTAGAAAAAAATTATTTCATTCTTTATTACGTATGTCATTTCATTATTAGGACGTCATTAAAGTACAAGAGAGGTAATAAGGTTCAATGGTTATCAAGTAGATAGAAAATTAGTCGGACATATAGATTATATAAAAGTACAAATAAGTTTATGGTACAGTTTTTGTATCTTTCTTATTTAAAAGATTACGATATAGTGAGGGCAATAATATTCTGATAATAGTAAGAACAAACATTGTTACCTACTTGAATAATGACAATATACGTATGTGCGATATACAATAAAAAAATACATATACCTCCGGCCCAAGGAGCTAGAGTTTAATGATTTTTCGTTTTTATATTAGACATATGTTCTATTGAGAATAGGCCTGGCACCTTTTGGAACTGCATTATCAGCAAAAAGTGCTGACTGTGAATTGTTAAGGAATTGGCTTGCATCGCTGCAAGTAAGCACTGGGGACTCGTATTTCAATGGGATAATTGGAATCGGAGCATTTATAAGAGAATGATGATTTCTTGGAATATAACCAATATCCAGTGCTGGTAATAAATTGTTAGTTTGATTAGAATAATTTAAGGTTAAACCTGCAAATGGTTTAGTGTAATTCTGACAACCACATAAGACACTTGTGAATGCAACGTTACTGGCATGATGCTTATTTTGATTCCAAGCAATGAAATTGGTATTAATATTTGATAAGACGTGTGGTGCTTGATCTTGAATATGAAGATTCTGAATCATATTTGGATTATACATCGAATTGCTGGGAATCAACGGAATATCATTCTTTCCATTATTTGTTAAAACCGTCGCTGGATATTGCTGATGAGTATGTCTATCATCTTTAGCATCGTTTAATAGAAACTCAAGAAAAGCCTGTCTATAATTTTTATTCTTTAAACCATTCTTAATATTTCCAGCCAAATTATTTACACTTGATTGTATGTCAGGATTATTCGTGCCTGACTTTGTATAGGATTGTGGTGAGAATCGTGGTACAAAGGTATCTGTAGAATTCCATTTTCCACATTCATCGAAGCTATTACACTTTTCTTGATTTTCCATATTTTGATATTTTATGATATCTCCATCCGACTTACTCTCAAGACTCTTATAATTAGACAAATTCTCAATTTGATTAGACGCATTTCCTGATGCTGGCATTTCCATGAACGTGTATTTATCAAAAAGATTCAAAGAATCATTATTCTCTACTTGACAATGATTCTCAACATCCGCATGCTCTGAATTCTTCTCCTGAATCTGAAACCACTCGGCTTCGCTAATCTGAAAATTATCCAAACAATCCAGCGAACAGTCGATGTTCAATTCATCATTGATTTCTTCCTCTTGACTCTTCGACGAAGTATCTTGTATTCTGTTCTGCTTATTAAAGAGAACCGGTGATCGTCCATCCTTAATATATCTTCTTATTTTCTGTTCCAAATATTCATCACGAGGTCGTCGTCGATTCTCACATCGTTTAGCTTCAGTACCGACGATAGTGGTGGTGACAAGAACATTTCCCCGCTCGTCGCAAATTCCGCTCTCTTCAATCTTTCCCGAATAATCTTACAAGATTAGAACAAAATACTAAAAAAAAAAATCGCCCGAATGCTACGAGCGAAGGAAAAAAACCTGATACATAATTTTGCAATCTCTTATCATCGTACGTAAGAGAATCTTGACCTCTTGTCAACCTTTCCCCAGGGGGTCTCTTATCATAAATCCCAGCAAGATATTTTCGCAACATCTGCAGATACTTAACATTCTTTCGTAATAAAATGGCAATGGACAGAAAATTTTGTCAGAACTCTAGAGAACCATCGAAAAATAATGTTAAAAATCTAAAGCATGAAAATGCTTGAAACCAATTACTTTGATACTTTTATACATAAAATGAACCCATCCTCTTACGAACCATTTCTGCTTTTGCAAGATAAATCCACAGCCGACGCCACGTGCTGAACTTGTGTTGTTCGCTGAAGTTGAATTTCATTTCCTTGGATGCATATCGAGTTGACAATGGACTTCGATAATTGCAATACTCGCTATTGTAATTCACAGAGTCACCCATTTCTACTTTTTATACTCAAAATTCACGAAAAAAAAAGAGCCGAACGCTACTAAATTAACAACTGTTCCCGGCAATCAGCTGACCGACACTGTCCCAACGACGCTTACCAACCGACTGAAATTCAAACACTGCGTCCCTCTGGCGTCGTGACGTCGTACTAGTTAGACGAAAACAGTTTCAAAATTTCGAATCGAATAACAGCGGTCGTTACATATTATCGTTAGTGAAATTGTGAAACAATCATGTGAAAAAGATAACTGCGCTGAGAAGGATGCTTGCGAAACGTAAGTCGAGTTACAATAAATAGAAAAAAAAAAACAAAAAACGAACAAAACAAGAATAATTGATAACTGTTTCCTTGAAAGCATCGATCGCGTTTTAATGGCGACCAATCGTACAGAATTGACAAAGGTTACTTGATTCAGAAAAACAGAAGTTTCTAAGCCATGAGAATTCGAGAAGGTTTATAACTATAAGATAAATATAGGTAAGATAGCCGCTCCTACCCACGTCCCAATTTTACGTGAGACAATGAATGGTCACAATCATTGTTTTCCATTATTGTCAAACGGTTTCATGGCCGCCAACATTTGCCATTATAAAGCTCTCACCTCTCGCTCGTAGCAAAGGCAAAAATTCTTTCGTACAATAAGGTAAAACAATCTCACCACATTCGAGGGGAAAACAGCAGGATGAGCCCAATCCACGCTGACCTCCGAACCTTCAAATAAGGTACTGCGTTCCGGTACCAATCTTCTTCTAGCCATGGCAGCTCCTCTGTGCGTTTTGTAAGAAGCCAAAGCGAATTTTGCTTGTCCGTTGGAATTCCTGTAGACGGCTACCTTCTCGACGTCATCCGTAATAGTGTAGAGCTTCTACAGGTAAAGAAATATACTTTTGACTACCAGTACAAAACTCTGATTTCTAAATTCGGCCACGTACCTTGATAACGACTTTGCTGTCTACGTTAGGCGGTAGATAACCTATAGTCAACCTACAATTATTAATACTGGCAACCACGCCAATTCGACGTCCAGGAAGTATCTCAAAATTGTCAAGCTCTCGAATAGCCCGACGTGCATATTCTGGTTTTGCAAACATAACGAAACAGTAGCCTCTGTTTGTACCAGAGAAATCCATCATCAAACGAATCTCATATACTTCGCCCATTGCACGAAACACTGGATAAATTTCATGCTCGTATATAGTTCTCGGTATTTTCCCAACAAAAACTTCACATCCAGCACCAGGTGCGTCCCCTGCCCATCCAGGAGGTGGACCACCCAGTTTCCTCTGACCATTTATTTGCGTTATTGTAAAATTCGAATCTGTCATCAACTGAAGTACCTGCCTGCTGGTTTCTATTTGAGCAGCCAGATTCATAGAACGATCATTGGTAGATCGATTGATCGATCGATTTTTTCGATTTTTTTTATCTATATCGACAAGAATTTTTTTTTATCACACCTACACACACTTTTCCTTCTATTTATATTTTATATCAATCAATAACGTACCTGACTGCTTTTTATTCGATCCACGAGATTTTACATTCTCACGAATTTGATCTTCGTTCTCTAATGACTCTTTTAGTTCGTTTCTCGTTCCTGGATCAGAATCCTGATCGATCACTGTTCCCGTATCACGAATCTCTTTGATATCCTTCTTCATCTTTCTTTTCAGTATCTTTGATATACACTCAATTTTCACTTTCACAAAGATCCTCAATGATACTTATTAAACGCGTTAAATCAGCAGTGTAGAAAATGATTTAAAAAAGTGATAAATCATCCAAAAGCCTCGATCACGATATCGATCTAAATATATCTATCTTTCGTTCCTATTCTAAACCACTCTAAACCATATTAGAGCTCACGAGCGACTGATGCACTTTTCAAAGCGACTTGGTCAGATTGCCAGATGTCAAGTTTCAGTCCAAAACATAAACCTCTGCCCAATGATTGGCCTGTCGTCTCATCCCTTGCGATCAAAAACTCCAATAAGAATTGTCGACTCTTCTCGCTACCCACGTAATTTCGTACTGTGGGATAAATATCTAAATTCTATTGGCTAACCCTGTCGGACAGTCTATGGAAAATTCGAGAGACTAGGAGAATCTTCGCTACTCGCAGAAGACTTCGAAACAGGAATGCAGACGACGTCACGGAATAGTCTCGACTATGCGTAACGGCCAAATACATTGTTGCAAGAAACGAATAATACACATGTACGCTAAGCGAGTCCAGACGAAATCATATTATTATTATAAGAACCTTCTAGAAGTATTTTAGAAATTTCAAGTTAATCATTTATAATGAATTTTTTTTTATCATTCTATTTGTTTTTATTGTTGCAAGAAACGAAGAATACACATGTACGGTAAGCGAGTCCAGACGAAATCATATTATTATTATTATAAGAACCTTCTAGAAGTATTTTAGAAATTTCAAGTTAATGATTTATAATGCATTTTTTTTATCGTTCTATTTAATCAATTAGAATTTTCAAGCCAAGAATTTTCAATTTTCAATTTGTAATTTTATTCGTTAAATTATTTTATCCATAATCCATATACCTTAGGTCTTATCTAGGGATTCTAAGAAAATTGAAATACTTACGTATTATTGTTACGACCTACGCCATTGCTTCGTGTGATAATAGTATTGTTCGCAGCCGTACACACGCCTTATTACCGCGACATAGCCTGCAACCTAAACTCACCTTGCGTATCTCTTCAGTTGCCGTTCAGCAATGCAATTCGAATGTCCAGTCGTTTGACTCTCCGCCATAGTAGAATTTCATTTGGTGTCTTTGACTTCCTGCGATAGTGAGACATTGCCATTAGTGATAAAAATACACTTAAAGAAAAGAAAAGCTGCCTTTCGTACAAAAATTTCTAATTCTCGCTTGAATTAGAAATTTTCATTAAAAAAAAAGAAATAAAAAAATGCCAAATAATAATAACAATCACTCCGTCAATTAATACAACACAGCCACGACCCATCAAAAATAATAAAATTCTCGAGTAATCCAAAATGTGGAATCGCAAAGTGTACGTGAGAATAATCGAGGTGGTACGTATACACATTAAAAAAAAAAATTTTGAATTTCAAAAATTTTCTCACTTCAAAACAATGTTGCATCGTAAACCTCTGTCAGTACCGTTGATCAATTTTTTTAGAAAAAAAACCATTTCTCAACTTGAGCACTCATTCAAACTTGAGCAACATGCTAAAAAAATTTCTAAATCCGTCTCGTATCATCCTTGCGATTCATCCCGAATCAGATAATCTTAATTGGACTAATTAAAAAAAAAATTCTGTTTCAGCTTCTCTGCATCGCCTGCGTCGTCGCTCTTCGCGTTACGGACGATGAGAGCAGACGAGTCTTTCATTACCTAAGGAATCGGAGCCGCGAATGGTCGTTGCTTAACAACGTAACGTGGGGCACCATAGGTAATATCATACCCTCTTATTTACCTGTGTATTATTTCATTGCCTGAGACAATGCCGTATTAAATCTCTGTCTCTTGTTGCGACTATTGTTCATCAGGCGCTGCACTTGCGACCGCGACTTGCGGAGGATACGTGATAGTCAGCGCAGGTCTGCTAGTAGGCGCGGCAAGCGATGAGTTACGTGGTAGAAAAACGGTGAGTCTGTTGGACGATTTGTTGTATAATTATATAAAAGTAATTCGGAGCGAGTCTCATGCTTGTAATAATAATAATAGTAATAATAATAATAATCACGCTTTGAGAAATAAGTCAGCGACAGAACGTGGGAAACTGGGCGAGACAACAAGTTGTCCGAGAAATCGGCATTGACCGGCAAGGTTAATGGTGTCCATATAGTGTATGTGTATATATATATATAATTTAATATATAATATGCATATACGCACCTTAGTACGCAATAAGTAAACACGTAACATGTCAATTAGCCACGTAATTCCTATGCAAGTATAGCAATAATAATTGAGTCAGCAGGGTGACTTGATTATATTGGATGATCTTGTCTCTGCATCCTTCAGATTTCCTCTGATGACCTTCGTTTGCTTATACATGGTGATTTTATTTTTCTTAGGAATTTCTACTGCTTGGACTGGGCGTTGTCCTGTTTGGTATCGTTGGTTCCCTGTCATTGGCGTCGATTGACAGCGTCCCTGAGGATCTGGTTGACAATGCTGCTGTACTTGGAGCACTTTGTCTTTTGACAGCTCTTGTGTTCATTGTTGACTTGCTGATGAAACCGATTGGTGGGAAGAAGAAGCATGATGCTACTCAGACACTTACTGATAAGGATTTAGGTGATATGACTGTCGGATTTTTTTGGTGGATATTTTTGAGTTTGTTCTTGGGTTTTTATTTTTTTGGAAATTTTATTGACAGCCAAGTCCGGCACTACTGCCTTGATGATGATGGAGAAGGATGCTGGGACTCAGGTCAAGAGTGTGAAGACTGGTAGGGATTTGGAAAATGGGAGTAAGCTGATTAATGGGACTGTCAATGGGGCTTTTGACAGATCAGATGATCGTCCTGAAAATCGGAGTAAACATATTGAACGTGGACCGGAAAGGGAAGCTGAGAATCCTGCTGGTGTAAATTCTCAGACAGGAACCGGTGACGTATTCGAGGAGGAAAGAAATCGAAAATTTGAAAACGTGGAAAGACAGCTCCGTGAATATTCGCAAAATTTTGAGAATTCAAGACCCTTCCGTGACTCTCAGAGATACCGTGATCATGATAAATCATCGAGATCTATAACAGGCAGGAATGATTATCGCGAGAATGATAGGTATCGTCCAGCAGATGGTCCTCCAGGTTATTACAAAATTCAGGATGTCTATCAGCGACCCGAAGACGAGGTGGATACTCCGCGGTTCCCAACGACCTTGGATAAACGCGGTGAACCGATCTTTGCAAAGATCATTAATCCCGGTGTGAAAATCATGAAGGTCGATCGTGACTATAGCGATGATCGTTTCGAGGATTACAGGTAAAGGATTTCCGTATCCTGTATTATAATTGACAGGATGTAAAGTACTGCTCACACATCCTCCTATAATCGCAGGTATTCAGATTCCAGTCAGTACGACAACGTGCCGACCCGAATACGTCGTGAGTCTCCAGGAATTTTGAAAAAGGATCGTGACGTCAATTTTGGAACAGCAGCAGGAAACTCAAAGGCAAATAATCGAGCTCAAAAAATATTTCCGGACGAATTGGAGATGCTCCAGGATTTTGGTGCTTTGCAAACGTCTACAGGAACTCAGACAGTTCCGTCATCCCCAACTGATCCTGGATACGTTCGTCATACAGCAAGCAACTGGCCTCATGAAAATAAATAATAAAAAAAAAGAAAGTCAATTTTTGATATGATGAAACTGCTGTCAGTCAGGAGCGAAAGAAATTTTGAACTTTCACTTGAATATTTTTTTAATTTTCATTCATAAGTATTATAACAGACCGGCA
This sequence comes from Calameuta haemorrhoidalis, assembly GCA_031763665.1. Classification (NCBI taxonomy): domain Eukaryota; kingdom Metazoa; phylum Arthropoda; class Insecta; order Hymenoptera; family Cephidae; genus Calameuta; species Calameuta haemorrhoidalis. The sequence goes on from JARPRH010000837.1 coordinate 167,189, forward strand.
TGACGGACCTTATCTTTGTTTACAGGTAGAAATTAGTAGACTTATCTGTAAATGGGAATTCGGCTGGAGTATTTCCAAAATTTCGTGTAAACTATTTAACCGTTACGGTGAGAAAATTCGCGATTCTCTGTTTTGGTATGTAAAGATTTAATGTTAACGTGACGTCATTAACGTGACGTACGTACGCACACGTCATGAACTCTCATATGAAGTATCGTGATAATTAATCGTGTTAGTGTTTTGTATATCTTTATAACAGTATAGCTATATTTGTCTCTCGTGGAATAAATATTCCAATCTGTAAATCTTTCTTACAATTTATAAATAAAACAATTGTCAAATATTCATAACTGTACGCTTACTGGCTGCGACTGTTATATTGAATACAGTTAGTTCGACTTTAGGCCAACACTAATTATACTGGATACAAGTTGGCCATCTTTTTTTTTTCTCTTTTTACTTTATCGTATAAACTCCATTCCAATGACTCCTCGCGTATCTACGTACATTTTCGATTTTTCAAAAATATATTCGTTGTGCCACGTTAAATGGAAGACGCTAGGATAAACAAGGAAGACAAGGGACAGCATTGCGCAGAATGCAAATAGAGACGCGCCTTAATACTAAAATTCTATATGAAACTAACCTATCCTGAATATCGAATGGAATTCAGGTATATTTTTTTTTCTTTCCTTCCTTTACGTCAAAGCGTAACACGTGTCTTCTAGACGTAAATAACTAGACGTTCCTAGACGTATTTACAGAGACCGAAAAAAAAAAAATTTATCTCGTTAACAACTTGAGCATTATTATTATTATTATTATCTAGGGAAATATCTATACTTTTTTTTGTTTCACGCAAACTTTCTCCGTGCCATTTAAACAATCTTCACAATAAATAATACAAAGCAAACACGATGGGCGATTCTTGATTAACTGGCCCTCGATTATTTCTTGTCACATTTTCTTTTCTTTATCTTTCTTTTTTTCTCATACGCTTTTATCTTGGACCAAAACCGATACCGGCGCCTTGACCGTTCGTTGCTCTTTGCTCCATCGTAATGTATTGT
>JARPRH010000839.1:25726-35954 GCA_031763665.1 Calameuta haemorrhoidalis
AGAATTGTGTTGCGACACGGGAAGAATGTGCAGGACAGCCATCATGTTGATACCACATTTCTCGACGAATGTTCAAGAGCACACCTTCCAAAAGAATTGGCAATGATTCTCGTAAAAATGATGTGTATTTCTCTCCGTTTAAAGTCCCGTTGATAAAATGGGGCCCAATTATTCGATCACTTAACATTCCGCACCAAACATTGACGGACCATGGTCTTTGTTTGTCTACTGTCCGTAACCATCGCGGATTTTCAATAGACCAAAAGTGCATGTTTCTCAAATTTACCTGGCCATGATTCGTAAACGAAGCTTCATCGGTAAATAATACTTTATTAAAGAATTCTCCGTCAATGTTCATCTGCCTCAGTCCCCATTGGCAAAAGTTTACACGATTTTCAAAATCTGTACCATGAAGGTCTTGATGCAGTGGTAAGTGATATGGGTGAAATTTGTGTGAATGAAGTATTCGTAATACACTTTTTTGACTAATGCCACTTCCTCGTGCGATTTGCCTACTACTAGTATGAGGATTTTCATTCACCGCTGCCAAAATATTGATTACATTCCCTTCATTCGTAACATTCTTCGTCATCACTGGTTTTTTATTGTCAACGCTACCAGTTTCACGGAATTTTGTAATCATGTTAAGATAAACAGAAACTGATGGAAAATGATTACGATCAGAAAATCGATCTTTGTACAGCCGTACTGCTTCTCTTAAGCACTGTCTACTTTCTCCATAAATGAAAATCATATCGATCTTTTCTTCCTTTGAGTAGCGCATTGTGAAACGTTGATCGATAAACTGATAGATCAGAAATTCTATCAACTTCAGAAATCTGATAGTAAGAAGGACTTCGGCGTAATAAGTAGCCGAGATAAACACGATTGTGGACATACGAATAGGTGAAATTGTTTGGTATTCTTCTGTCATCACCGAATCTGTTACTTTATTGTGATACAATTGAATGTACCCCGCTCACAGGAATCGTTTAGCCATTTAAATAAAGCCAAATCTCTTACACGTCGAATTATTATTAATTCCATGTTTCTGGGTTGGAGGTCGTTTGAAGGTCATACTATGTTACATGGTTGGATTCGTTTGGATGCCCGCTACAATTTGCAAGGAAAAAAAATATGTCATTCCATTTAAAAAAACTCTGATAACCCTGAAAAAACTGGTATAAAATGAAATAAAAAAAATATATTATGATAGCCATGGGCGTCCTTCCGAATCATTTAAATTCCGATATTTACAAAATTCGTATCTTTAAATCCAATAAAGTTATTTAGGTGTTCTGTTTCTCGCGCCTCACCCTGTATAAATACACCAAAGTATCTTCCCACTCCTCCACAGTCACCTGACATCAATCCTATTGAACATTTATGGGATTATCTCGATGATAAAATTCTTTTTTTTTCATATATTTTCAGATATTGTCAGAGATAAAAGGTTTAAAAGATTTGTTCGGAACGGCTCGCATCATATCGTTGTGTGTAATAAATATGAATAATGAATGAGTGCGAAAAAGAAAGGCATCGCCTAATTTCTGTATGAACGGTGTACGTTTATTTATGTTGCATTGAAAGGAATACATTTAATTTCGAAAAAAGAATATAACTTTATACTGTGTATTTTGTACTGCTATTTCGGTGTTTTATTTAATGGTAATTTTCATGAAAAAATATTGTATGCGTTTCTCCATACACAATTTTTGTTTTAAATAATATACTAACGAAATATTATAATAAGCTAAGGAAGTTTCATAAAAAAAATTTTCATAAAACTAACTGTAAAAATTAAAAATGAACGTTTTTCGAACAAAAAAATTTTTAAATGATGTTATGCTTTTATTGCAAAAACTTTTAATATAATGCATAAAATAATTATTCTAATGAAATAAATAAATAAGAATAATTTATATTACATAAATTTAACAACTTTTCAGCCCGATCTTTATAGTTACTATTTTTTTTTGATTTGTGAAAATTTTTTTACATTTTATTTTTTCTATTAATCATTATAAATAACAATTTTTGACACTGTGTATTCTTTTTTTAGTTATTTTAAATTAATTTTTCACTTTCTTATTATTATAAATGTCAAAAAATTGAGGAAATCAAGAATTGAAATTTTCAAAGTATAATTTCCATATCAAACCTGTCAGGCGCGTAGATGAGCGAGAATGCACCATCATCCCAAACATTAGAAATGCGTTGATGCGAGTGAGTACGCACTATCGCGTCTAGCGTTGAAAGCAGGCTAATGTAAGCAAGAGATCGTGATAGGCTGTGAGCATGAGTGTGAGTGAGTCGACCGCAAGAGGCGTGGCTTCATACCTTTTCCATGTGTGTGGCACACTGATACACCGCCACGCCATCTAGCGGAGAAAAGTAAAACTACTTTTTCTCTGCCAAATGTTAACACGGGACCTACGCTTCCATGTAATATATGTTCTCTGATTATAGCCCATTGGAGTGTCACCCCCCTGGTCAGGAGTTTTAGTTGACGTGCGTTTGACGAGTGTGATGAGGCCTTAAAAGATAAATAAAGTAGTCCACAGTTAAAAAAGAAGGAATCGTTTGACAGAAGATATTTTGAAACTCAGTTTAAGAAATAACCAATTTATAGATTAAATTGTTTGTTAATTTTACAGAAAAGTGATTGAATTGTGCACATTACTGTTCACAGTATCAATATGTCAGTAGAAAATGATATTTTTTATAATAATGAACTTCAATTACCTCAGGATCTTGAAGATGATGTGGTTCAAGAAGTTCTTAAGACTGGTACTGATCTTCGACAGTATTCAAGACAAGTCGAGAAAGAACTGAAAGAGGTTGAAAATAGATCTATTCAAGATTATATCAAAGAAAGTCAGAATATAGCTAGTCTACATAACCAGATAGCTGCGTGTGATAATATTTTGGAGGTTAGTGCATATTCTTTGAATTATTAAGTTTGATTATACAATCGTTTTCACTTTAATATTCTGGCAAACTGTTTGTTACCTATCAGTGAAGATGCTATTGTTATAAAAGAGCTGATAGACATGGTTAATTTAAATTGATTCTATAATAGGTAATTGACAATGAGTAAAGATCATTTGCTAATTGATAGTTTATAGTATTCGGAAGATTACTTCTTGATACATGTTGCTATGAGAAGACTTGTTTTTCTATTTTTAGATATTTTTTTCTAGCTTCTAAAGTCAATGTACCAGTTCAATCTAGACAATCGATAGTATGCAAAGTTTTAACAGTGATCGTTCATTTTGGATCATTGACATATTATATGAGAGCTCCTTAAAGATTTACAAAATTTTTTTTCTGTTAACTATGTCATGTAAATTTCATGCTCGACCAATGACATGTTTATGTGAAACCATTTTTTACAATTACTATTTTATTTATTTATTTTTTATTTTATTTTTCAAACGGGATAACCCAATATGCAACTTAATGCATTATTTCCAAGAGTCGCAAGCAATTGTGTTGTAAATACGATTTATCATGATAATATTCGGAATTCATTCATATTTATATAATTGTAATGATTGTGTTTTAACTGAATAAAGAGTAGAGTCATATATATCTAGCCAATTGGAGTTAGCATTGCATAGTGTGCTGAGTCTGAAGCTAATTGAGTGAAGTGAGAGATCTGTTTTAGACACTGTTGTATAAAAGTATAAGTTATTATTTCTAAGTATTCTGCTAGGTACAAAAAAATGAAATTTTGATAATAATTCGCTATTATCAATAAGATTATTAATAAGTTTATATGCAAAGATTATGTCTTGTCTAATCAAAGCTGATTCGATACTTGGGATGCGCATTATTTTTTATATATCAATGTAGTCATGACTGATCCAACTCATTGGCTTGCCAATTCTATAAGCAGTATATCTAAGGAATCTAAGATTCAATTGTTCTAAAGATTTAGTTTGATAACAAAGATAGGGTCTCCAAATCACAGATCCATATATAAGGTTGGGATAGACGAAAGAGTATTTATGTTGTTAATGAAATTTCATGCATTTATAAATACAGAACATGATATAGGTTTCATGGTAATATACCAATATCAAACAATAATGCAGCAATTTGGTATGCCATTATGTATTTAAAAAAATATTCTATATGAATCATAATATAAATTATACCATGAAATTCTTTAGGAAGAAATTATTGGTACAAACCTTATAAAAGCATAGGTTACAAGCTAGGGCATTCATAGTATTCAATCTGTTGAAAAACCACATTGAATTCGTGGACCATCTATAAGTTAAACATGTTTTCAGCAAAAAAGTAAGGAATATAATTTTACAATATAAATTCATAAATAGCAGACATTTGTTATACATATATTACTGCGCATACTTATCCCTAAAAAAACACTTAATGTAAAAAACTATGTTAAGTACAGGAGTGTGAATTCCTCTAACAAAAGTTATTGAAATCATATTATTAATGCCAAGTACTGTGACGTTCGGTTGCTATACCCCTCCTATCTTTTATCCTTTTTCCTCTCTAACCAACTATTCTCGATTATGGATACATTAAAAGCCCCGCATAAGAGTGCACATAGTGCACTGTGGATGTGCGTAATTGTATCTAAGAGAACTCCTCAAATCCTAAAATTCCTTAAAACTTCTATCGACCTTTCACAGTGACGCCGATAAAGGAAAGGGAAAATAGGACCTTTGAATACCTAATATTACATAATTCCTTTGAAACTATTCACAGCGACAATCATGAGGAAATAGTATTCAAGATTATTATCTTTAGCATTCCAAGAATCTAAACTCCAGTCATGCGACTAAAATCAAAACAAACAAGTGCCCAGGCGCTATATGCCGGCACGCGCCTTATACAATAGAAAAACCAATAAGCCGGTACTTGAAGAAACCGCTAATCCCATTAGTCAAATTAAATTCTCAAATTAAATAATAAATCAAATGTCAAATAAAAAGTTGATATCAACACTTCGGGATACTAAGAATCGTTAGCTCCACTAAAAATAACGTACTCCTCTCGAGGATATAAGCAGTGGCTTCTTCGATAGGAATTCATTTTGAGTCCGATTGCGACTAGATTCGATAGTTATTAAGATTTGTGTACACCAAAAGACGACAAGAAGCATCAAAGATTTTGGAAGTATAATCTATAAAAATCAATTAGGGAATCTATCCTCCATTCCAAGAGCGAACCAGTGAACAGTATTCTACTGCAAACTGTGGGGCTCATCCTTGGCAGTTCTTGGTGTCAGGGAGCATTGTGTCTCTTCTCTGTATCAGGAAATCTGCTGTCCTTGTAGATCTTGTGCAGCAAAGTCATTATGCCCGCGCTGTCAGAAATTGACCAAACAACAAACGCCAATCCTTAAAAAGCTCAGCTCTCAACGCCATTGTGATTACTAGGTGTCTGAGCTCCCAACAGCCCTTAACAGGTCTAAAAATCATTGTGATACCTCTTAGTATTTGGAAGGACATTCTACAAACCTCTGTTCATCCTGCAGTGAAGTTATTTTAATAGAACTGTGAGGGTTGCAGATCCACCTTACTCAAACTCACCTAAAAAGGCTTAGCTCCCAGCCTCATTGTGATTAGTAGCTGTCTGAGTCAAAACCGTCCTAAAGGTAATAGATTCAGCAAACGGGGATTATAGTGATCATCTGTGGGTTCTGAATCATTATCATCAATATCTACATGTCTTTTGAGTCTATTCAAGAGTCGACACATTTTTTGGCATATTCATAAGGATGAAAGTGCTACTCAGCCAGGCCATGTATCATCGATCGGAACAAGTGATAATCGGTAGGGCCAATGTTTGGTGAATATGGCGGGTGGGGTAGGGCTTCCGATTTAAGCGTTTCCAACTAGGCTTTCGTCGATTTGGCCGAGCGTTGTCATATTGCAAAATCACTTTGTCGTGTCTCTGCTCGTATAGCGGCCGTTTCTCCTTCATTGCTCGGCTCAAACGCATTAATTGTAGTCGATAGCGCTCTCCCGTGATGGTTTCGTTGGGTTGGAGCAGCTCGTAATAAACTATACCTAATTGATCCAATCAAATGCAGAGCAGAAGCTTGGAACCATGGATAGGTTTTTTTGACGATGTTGATACATGGCCGGGCTTACTCCACGATTTTCTACGCTTAGGATTATCGTAGTGTATCCACTTTTCAGCCAGTCACGATACGATGCAAAAAACCTTTCCTTTTCTGCCGTTGAAGTAGCTGTTTATACGTGAAAAGATGCCGTTCGACTTCTCTTGGTTTCAACTTGTACGGCACCCAATGCCCTTACTTTCGAATCATTCCTAAAGCTTTCAAACGTTTCGAAAGTGTTGTGTGATCAACTCCTAATGATTCTGCAAATTCAGCTAGCGTCTGACATGAATTTTCATCAAGTAGTGCCTCCAGTTCTTCGTCTTCAAACTTTTTCGGTGCGCCAGAGCGTTCTTTATCTTCAACACTAACAAGGGGAGGACGCGAGCTTGGAGTCACGAATTTAGGAGCCCTTTTGGGGTAGGAAAGTACTTTTTAATAGCAAACTGCAGGCCAATCGGCAGGACCCACTTCGGACCCGTTTTCGAGAAAAACCGGTTTGAAAAACGCAGTACTACTCATGTACCTGCACCGTTGCCAATGTTATCGAGAAGGCGGCGTAGCTCGGTGGCAGCGCGTCTGACTACCACGCGAGCGGCCAGGGTTCGATTCTCCCACCAGACGTCCTTTTTTTATTTTAATTCTTTTTTTTTACTACCCGACGAGCCATGTTTATCTATTAACAATCTTGTCAATTTACGTACGAAATGACTAGATTGGAACACTATTATTTTTCATTATCAGACACTGGTTTATTGGAAAATGTTATAAAGATTCAAAGCGTATTGTTAGGTGTACAATTATTTTTTATTATTCGCTATTACTACTGGTTTCTGTATAGCCTTTACATTTATTTGGATGGTATGTGTCATAAAAGCATGGAAAACATAGATCGTGTTCACACCATGCACATTTTATGAATGCAACTTCGTTGCAATGGCAATGTTCTTTTGATAGTGACAGGGGAAAGCATATTTCGTTAACATTTAAAAACATAGGTCTTTCTTCAGTAAGTTTTGTCGGGTAACAAAAAAAGAATTAAAATTTAAAAAAAGTACGCGTCTGGTGGGAGAATCGAACCCTGGCCGCTCGGGTCGTAGTCAGACGCGCTGCCACCAAGCTACGCCATCTTCTCGAAAACATCGGCAACGGTGCAGGTATATGAGTAGTACTGCGTTTTCCAAACCGCTTTTTTTTCGAAAACGGGAATTATGTTGTTTCCGTTGAATTTATCGTTTTTAAAAAGGATTACAAAATTCACTTTAACTCTAAATGAATAACTGAAAAATCACCTTAACTCTAAATGAATAACTAAATGGTAATAAGAGTGATGCTGCTCAATTCAGCTGTCAATTCTCACTGACTTCCTCTCGATCGTTCCGTATAAAGACACCTCGGGTTCCGGCGTCCGGTGTTGCTGTATCTTATCGGTAATGCTCCTGTAGTCATCATAACTCGGGTCCGAAGTGGGTCCTGCCAATTGGCCTGTAGTTTGTTATTGCAAAGTACTTTCCTACCCCAAAAGGGCTCCTAAATCCGTGACCCCAAGCTCGCGTCCTCCCCTTGTAAGATAATTATTTTTTAAGCATCTAAACCAATCCACCAAACCAAATGTATTTTCCGATAGAACATAGTCGCCGTAAGTCTCAACAAGAATTCTGCATGCTGCAGCTGCAGATTTTTTTAAAAATAAAGTGCAGTAAGATTCTCCGAAAATACGCTTTGTTTGGTACGAAATGTGACATGTTTAACACTATGAAAAAAGAAGTTTTTTACACTTCGGCGAAATAATATGACTTTATAGATGCGTTACCATCTTAAACTACGCGCAGGCAGTTCTGGTAACGTCATCTGTTGGAAAACAGCGAGAACTTATTCAATATCTCAATAGTTTAAGCTATCTTTTTCTCACTCCTAGGAAATAGTATAAGGAAAAGATAGAGAAATACACTTTTTGTCGTCTGCGGTACAATAAGAAAAACTTTACAAAATTATAAGAGTGTCTGAGAGAATGAGATAGTAATTAAGTGATTTTCTAGCATGTAATTTATAGGAAAATATAGTACGATTATTTAATTTTAAAATCAAGTGTTGTTTCCTATTCAGTTCACCTACCCAGTGCACAAACCCCTTAAAAAGTCTTGTGATTCCTACTCCTAAAAAATTGCGAAACGTCTCATTGTCAGTGCATAAGTCACTACATATCTACTTAATATATGATCTAACACTAACCCATCAATTTAATTGTATTTTCAAAATTTTCTTTATCCTTTTTGCTACTCTTTTATATTACTACTGCTTCTCGTATTCAATTATAATTTGTTAATCATTTAATAATTAATAAAAGTTTAGGTAATTTCTTATTGAGTACTACTTGGAGGGTCCGTGGATTACTTAATATAAATGTGCGTTCATTATTACGTCAAAAATAATCACCTAAATGCCTAATAACATAATAATATAGTCGTAGAATACTATTAGTACGTTTAAGTCCTGGGACGGACTCGCGAAGTAGTATTCGATAAGGAATCACCGAAAGTTTTATTTATTATTAAATGACCATTAAATCATAATTAAATACGAGAAACAGTAGTAATATAAAAGAATAGCGAAAACGTTATAGGAAATTTTGAAAATGGCACGTGTTGTGCTTTTGGTTTAACTGCTTCCCATATACGCAAATAAAAGAAGAATATTAATAAGATAGGGGAATGTAACAAAGGAATCTTGCGAGTGCAGAAATGCAGACCTTCCGGTTTTATCACACTGCGAACGTGCCTAGAACATTTGAACCAAAAATTCCATTACTAACAAGTGCCGGTAAAACCGCTGAATTCATGAGATTTGCCTCCCGTTTATCCACCAACTTTCGGCAGAAAGTAGGATGGAACAGCGAGAACAAATCAGTCTCTAGATACACACCAGAACGCATAGTTCGGGCTGGAGTAGCTCCTCATAATTGCATTGCGCTGCGGCTATCATTCTCACGCATGTTCCGCGTTCTGTTACACATCGCTGTTTGTAAATCGATAAAGTTGTATCGAGCCCAAAGAGTTGCACGCGTAGCGTTATCAATCAATGTGAGAATTGTTATAGAAAATATTTTCTTGTAGTTAAGTGTTACTATAAAGGATAGATAGATCGGTCGCTGTGACAATGACAGAGGGCGAACATCGAGGCAGTGACGGCGTCTATTATTATGTGCCGATAGCGTACCTGCGTGTGAGATTGAGAGCAAAGACGGCATCACGATATCTTCTTTTATAAACATAGCCTGTAAGACCATCCGGAATTTTCATTATTTGATTCTAACTATTATCGGTAACACTATCATTGGATTTTAACAATATATTCTTATTAGTTCAAAGGGAATTTCAGATTTTTTGATTTAACAGACCATACACCAATTCCTCATCTTACGATCATCTAAGAGATCGGGCCTGTGTAGAACGGCAGTCATAAACTTAACCTAAAAAAAATTCCACGTTTAGCGTGGAAGATTACCTTTACTAGATGTGCGTTAACGCCCCTGCACGTCACAGAAAATACAATTAAAATGATAGGTGAGTACTAGATCATATAATAAACAGATGTGTAGTGTGACGGCACCTTTTTAAGATGTCGCACAGATAAATGGCACGACGAGAAATAATTGATAAAATACTAAATTAGTGGGCGCTGGGTATAACCAGAGTTATATCGCTGTCTCCTAACGACACCCGGGCCGCTGTCTCGTAACACACTCTTATGCGGCGGGATCCTGGGTCTGGAAAACAATTATCAAAATCTGAGAACTGGGGTGGTTTCCTCTAAAATTACAACGAGCAAATACTAAAGTTTCCAAAACAAAATGCGGAACCACAATCTGGACTGATTTATTAAACAAAACAGGAGAAAGAGATAGAACAACGATTCCTGCATAAAATGTACAAGCTTTGAATAGAACAGGACTGTAGATCCCTTAAAGGAAATGTCAAACCGGTTGTTCCGAGGACCTATTGGCAAAATAATATTTACAAATGTAAAAAACATTATTTTTTATATTTATATACAGTAACGTCCAATTGAAGTGGAACACTTGAGTTTTTGTGTATTTCTGTGAAACTATGACCGATTTTAAAA
>JARPRH010000841.1:0-10035 GCA_031763665.1 Calameuta haemorrhoidalis
CCTTTGCCAATATGGTCTGTTGCCAGAGTCAAGGTAGCTCGAAGATTTCGTAAAATGCAAGGAGCATCGCAAAGTTCAAGTTTCGCCGAAGGTAATAATGGTTGAGTACCAACACCTGCTGCGTAATCCACCCTTTCGGGTATTCCTCGCCATCCGGGAGAACACACCCGATTTACCTGTAAAGTAGAATTTTGCAATTAATTAAACATTTTTAAATAAGGCCAAAATAGCACACTTACAATATTAAAGACTTATCATATCTTTTTTTCTTGTATTTATTAACAATATTTTAATTATTTAATAATTTAATAGAACCTAAATGAGAAAAATTAAAAGAATGAATTTTTTGTTTGTATATTTCATACGGTATTTCATATTAAATGCTTCATCGTATACAACGTAAGTTTACAAAACATTAAAGAATTATATTTAAAAAAAAAAAAAAAAAAAAAAAAAGGAAACAGTTTAAAAATTTGATATAATAACTGCAAAGGATATCTTTTAGATTCTGATTATTTTTAAAGATCAAACACTATCTGTTACATTTTCTATAACTCGTACTTATTTTACTCTTAAGAGACAATATAAACGAGTTAAAATTGATAAAATATGATATTGAATGAATAGAATGACATTAATGGAAACGAATTGGAAAAATGTGAAAAATCTTCCGATTTCTTGTTCAAGGAAATAATGATTAACATGAAAAACTGATTTCCAAATGATTTTTTAAGACTTATTATATAATTAAATAAGTCGTTGTCAATTTTGTATCCCTGACATCTCCTAGTGATCCTCAAGGATTTGGCACGCGGAAACCGAATCAGATTTCTAAATTTACCCTTTGTCAGACAATTTTTATTAGATCCTTTTCTCAGTTTAGAAAAAGCAGTTCCATTGTCCCTTAATTCATATCCTATGTTCCTGACGTGGACGTCCTCATTTAAAATATTTTCATGTAATTGATATTTTTGATATTGATATTTTGAGTCTAAGTCGCTGCCACCATTTGTAACACATTTCAGCCCAGAGATAGTACCATTCAAAAACTGGAAAAATACACATTCTGTTTGCATGTTTAACTGCGTTTTCTTGTAAACCCTGACTTGATGGACAAATTTGGTAATCGCATTTGTAGGCTGTCACTTTCGAGATTTAGTTATGCTTTATATGTTTTCTAAGAGATAATAATAAACAAAAATTCAGTTGTGCCGGAAAAGATATTTTATCATAAAGTTTCAATTTTGTCTAATAAATTAATTAATAGTACTTTTTGTGATTTTTATTATTTTTGCGAATAAAATAAGGACTTGTGAATAAAATAAGAACAGATCACAATCGGAAAGTGCTTTTCTAATCACAGAAAGGACAGGAAAGTGTACTCTTAGGTCTAAATGTAGCAAGCTGCAAAACTTCACGATTTGCGGATTGGGACTGATTTATGTAATACATTTGTATCTCGTAAAATGTAGTCCAGTTAGAAAACTAAAATTTTGAGTTCACGGATATCAAAATTCATTTATTTTATTATTTAAAATAAATCAATTTTGTTCATTATATAAAAAAGTTAGAAAGTAAGAAACAATGCCAGAAACAGCACAAACTTTTTTAAATTGAAGTTTCATAGTTTTTTTTTGTCATATAAATTATACTCTTCTGTTTAGAGACATTTGGTTGCCCTAAAAACAAGAAGTTATTATTGTTAAGGCGTTTTTAGATTAGCTTCGTATATATGGACAAGTATTGAAAATCATTCCTCTCTAATCTGTTCGTATAAGAGAAAATGGAAAGGAGCGATTTGGAGTACACTGAATTAAAATATTCTCTTAGATAAACCCTTGAATTGGGTATGAATCACGAGATCAAAATATAACAAAGATAATTCTTACGATGCAAGGAAGTACTGTATATCACAATAAAAAGTATCTTAATTTCAATTTTCTATAAGTCCTACAAAAATTAATACTTCTTTTGAAGCTAAATATTGAAATATCAATACAAAGTGAACTGTGCTTGTCGAACATTGATTTCTTAAAACATGGCGTCTACTTGATAGAACTATTGTAAACTTGGTCCGAATTGAATAAAAATAGAATAATGTAATAATAAAGATGTATCCATTCAACATCGTCCAACTTCGACCAACGGACACAATTATGTGGTCGGCAATAACAACATAGCAGGGTATTCAGGAATCCAAGGGACGGGGAGTGAAGAATAGGGAGCATTAAGTTACATCGGTTATGCCGCATCCAGAGTGTGATTCCGAACTCAGAGACACCTACAGCGTGCAGGACGAATGTTCTCCGGCAAAAGGATGAGTAATTCTGAAAGAAGGATGAAAGCTTGTGGTAAAGCCAGGTACTCGCCCGGGTGAGGGTGACGCCGACTCGTGCTGTCCAGCACCTTCGCTTGTAGCATGTAGTCGTATGTCTAAACATCTCCAATAAGTAAAATTGTCGGTTGATAGATACCAACACGTCGATCCTGTGAGACTCTGACCCCTTCCCCCCAATTCATGGAACGAACATATTAGAGTACCATACGAATACAACTAAAAGGCGCCGAATATCAAAGTAGAGAGAGTGGGGTTAACGGGAAAAGGGAGAGATTGTGCACATCATCGTGCTCGACAATCTAAGATCCAACTTAAAGCAATAGGAGTGGTATATTTCCCCTCACGTGATAGTGAAAATGAAAAAAAAAGTTTTAAACAGATGTAAAGCATGAAATTGCAGAAAGCTATATTTGAGAGAAAGCAAAGTGCCCCTAGCATATAAAAAAATAGTTTCCAAATTATTAACAATAAAGTAACAAAAACGTAGTTATTTTGAAGCCATACCTTGTATCATTTTTCTGAACAAAAATCTACATCACTTGTCCGATTTCAATGTACTATAGCTTATTTTATTCTTTAAAAGATTCCCTAGAGATCCAGCGAAATAGATCGTTTCTAAAAATGTATGGTTTAAGAATATCCTTCCAAAAAACACTTACATGTAAAAAACTACGCCAAGTACAGGACTGCTGTGAATTCCTCTAACAAAAAGTATTGAAGTCATATTAATAATGCCAAGTACATAAGCCAGTACATATCTGCCTATTATACGATCTAGCACTGGCTCATCATTTTAATTGTATTTTTAAAATTTCCTATAACTTTTTCGCTACTCTTTTACATTACTACTGCTTCTCGTATTTAATTATGTTTTAATGGTCACTTAATGATTAATAAAACTTTAAGTGATTCTTTACCGAGTACTACTTGGAGGGTCCGTGCATTTCTTGATATAAATTTGCATTTATTATACCAATCTTTAAACTAAAAACCAGCGTCAACTTTCTATATAGAGCATATTAACAATAACTCGTCAAAAGTAATCACGGTAAAAGCTTAATAACAAACATATACGTTAGTCTTAAAATACTATTAGTACGTTCAAAGTAAGTACTTTAGAATTCCTGGCACGAACCCGCCAAGTAGTATTGCCAATACTTGGTAGAGATCCACCTACAGTTTTATTAATTATTAAATGATCATAAAAACATAATTAAATACGAGAAGCAGTAGTAATGTATTGTAAAAGAGTAGCGAAAACGTTATAGGAAATTTTGAAAATACAATTAAAATGATGGGCCAGTGCTAGAGCGTATAATAGGCAGATATGTAGTGACTTATGTATTTGGCATTATTCATATGACTTTTATTAGAGGAATTGACAGCAGTCCTGTACTTGGCGTAGTTTTTCACACTTTTTAGGGAGGATATCAACATTTTCGTTGCTCAACGGGATGTAGAAGCTCCAAATATTCAAATCTACATTGTTACAGATATACAAAAATGTAAATACATTGTCATGTCGCTAATAAAAAAAAATACAATATATTGTGTTGTCAAAAAATGGTGGTACAACCGAGAAGCAGGTGATACTTTTGCAGAAAATAAGATTCTTAAGAACAGGTTTTTTTTTTAATTAGAGCGTCATTTTTAAAATAATTACAGGCGAAGTTCGTTGCGCGCACAGCCTATCTAGTTATTTTTCAACGTACGGTCCATGTCAGTTCTTCCGTAGTCACAAGCCTCCATCTTGCCTCTAAGTTTGTGTTTATACTTTGTGTTATTCATTTACGTTTTGCAAGAACTTTAAGTATAAACGCTCCGTTAAACAGACTGGCCAAAAATGACCTTTGCAGCAATGTTTATTACATTTACTGTCTGTGTTATTACCGAATTTCATAGTCGTGACAAAATTTTCAATCAAGAACTACCTTCAATACAATGGTCGAATACTCAACTAACGAATATGTTGATATGATCATGGCATTAGGAGCATGCAACGGTAATGACTCTGCTGCTGCCAATTTATATCAAATTTTGTACATTTTTTTCTTAACTTTACTTCAATTACACGAAAACGGATAACACAAAGTATAAACACAATCTCAGAGACAAAGTGGGGGCTTGTGACTACGGAAGAACTGACATAGTCCATACGTTGAAAAATAACTAGATAGGCTCCGCGCGCAACAAACTTTGCTTAATTAAAAAAAAAACTATTCTTAAAAATCTTTTTATTTTCTGCAAAGGTATCACCTGCTTCTCGGTTGTACCACCACTTTTTGAACACTCTGTATAAGCATCATTAATGGTGTCCAGCTTGTTGACGCCGTGTGGTAAACGTAAGAGAGAAGAATAATTATTTACGTATCTCAGGCTGTGCGAATAACAGAGATGATACTATGGCGTGAGCAAAACGCCAAAGCGTTGCTCATTGCGTTCTTTTCTGAACACCCTGGATTTCTATATCCGGCACCTAGATACAGGAAACTACGGAGCGGACCACCTGGATATCCTGGACTTTCACGCCTGATACCTAGGTACAAGAAATAACGAAGAGGAACACCTGAATATTCTGGACTTCCACGTCCGACACCTGGATACAGGAAGCTACGGAGAGAAACACCTAGATATCCTATATCTCTAAAAACTGTCACTTGAAATGCGAAGAACTATGTCGAAATACACTCATACAGACACCTATGCGCACGCGGTCCACATGAATACTGTTACACTTTTCGTACGAGCTAAAGACTTAATAATTCTATACTATTGTGAAAGCAGCCTTAGCCATTTCTAGTACTGGAAGTTCGGCGTGAACGGTAGCTTTACGTACAAAATGTAAACTTTCTTCTATTTCTAAAAATTTTCAAATCATTCAATTTGATCTAAGATACTTATATACCACATATTGAAAATAAAAAAACTTGCAAAGAAGAATTTTGATTAAACAACTCCTTTTGTTAGGAATGTTAAATAATAAAAAGTTTTTGCAGAGAAAATAAATATTTACCTTGACTGTCACCATTGCAGGTGCAGACTGTTTCATGCCACAATCATAAGCTACCACGCTAAGAATGTAATTGTGGGATCGTTCATAATCAAGAGGTTCCGTGTTCCTGATAGCACCCTCATTATCGATGGCAAATGGTTGATCTGCTGTTAGAATTTCGTATTTGCATACATCTCCGAATTTGGGTGTACAATCTCGGTCCGAAGCTTCTACTCGTACGACTTCCTCGTATAAGCGACCTTCGTCGACGGCACTCACGTAAGCTGCTTGCAAAAATTGCGGTGCATACTCATTCACATCCACCACCGTTATGTGGACTGTAGCACTGAAAGTAAGGATTCTCATCAGTGTCATTTATATCATAGCTATAGTCAGTTCACGAGGAGTCCATGCGTTTTTTTAACGGCTAGCATAATAAATCACATGCGGCTTTCGATACAATCGCAGAAATATATGGTAAAACAAAATAATACATTTCAGTGAAATGTATGCAGAGCACCATGGACTTTGTAAAGATTTCATTGGATGTTTTTTTCTTACACACTTCGACACATTCGTATTTCATATGAGGCGATCCATGTCACTTCAGCCAGTAAAAAAAATTCCACAAATAATTTTGTTATCAACGAGATTTATATGGTTAATTAAAAATGGTTATCAACGAGAAAAACGTCGAAAAAATTTTTTAAAACATTTGGACACTTGGTGAATATTTTTCAATAAAGTAACTCGATTTTTCAAAATTATTTGTGGAATTTTTTTTCACTGGCTGAAGTGACATGGATCGCCTCATATACGACTTTGCAGGATGCTTTAAATCGGATTTATGACATCTCAGCTTGATCCTCCTAGCCTGTTGGTAGTACCCTACCTGCTACCTTTGGCGCGTAAGATCCATAAGCCGTAAATGAACCACGAGTATGCCGTTGTGTGCCAAAGTGTGTCGGTAAAAGAAAAAAATCCATTGCTTTCGATCTATTAAAAAAAACACACATTTTACTCGTGGAAAGACTATATGATTAATCTCAATATTGTTAGTCTCGATATTTGATATAAACAGTATTAATTACAAAATGAACTATGAAATATAATTCTATAAACTTTCATCCTTTAATATAAATATGCTCCAGATGGAATTTTTTTAAGGTTAGTACAATTTTTGCAACTTTGTGTCAAGATCTGAACAAATTCAAGAAAACAATATGATTAATATTTGTCAAAAAATTAATAATAGAATCAATTTTTACGAAAATACTTTTTCCAAGCATAAAAGTTTGAATAAAAAGATACCACGTACTAAATAATTTCTTATAATGGCCTAAATTTAATTTACATATTTTAACTATTATTTAAAAAACGCAACGCTCAAAAAATTCTGGTAAGAATAACCCTCAAACTGTTCTTCTCAAAATTCAAAATAAATATATATAAGTATATGAATAAACAGTAACTTATCACTATAAATTATGCAAAACAAATATCAAAGATTTCTTTATCAGCTTTATAAAAAAACTCTGTTCCTCATATAAGAAGCATGCGTGATGCTTAAAACAGATCCAATTCGATGTAAAAAATTCATTCATTCATGTACAAAATTTTGAAATAAAATCCTTCGTATCATAATACAATAGGATTATGATTATATTAATGTACTGGATTGAAATTACAAGAAATTAAACAAGAGTAAGTACTGGAAGATCAATAAGATATTGGTATTTATGTTGCTGTAATTTTATCTGTCAAAAAAGTCCATAGCATAAGGAAAAGTGCATTAATTAAAAAAATATTTCCAGAATATCAGGATCAAAAATGTGTAAATAAATATAAATCTGTCTTTAATTCTATCAAAGAATACGATAATTTTAATGTTAAAACTTTTTATAACTAATGAAAGATGGTTGAGCATTGTTAAGCATTTGAAGTATTAAGATAACATTATTTTTGGCATACTTCATTTGAACATTTCCTACTATATGGATAGAATATTCAAGTAATTCCAAAGTACAAACATTGATCATATAAAGAATATTTTTTACGTGACAGTACAGAAAAACAAAAAAAATTACTAACTGAATAGTTGCATTTACTACTTTCATTAGTGTAATTGAGACTATTTATTTGACGTTTACCATAATCAGTATCAGAATACATATTTAAAACTTCTCCCTGAAGTTTCAATTATTATAGAAAAATATCGTGTCAAGAGTTATTAGATTTATTAACATTATGTCGTCCGGTGATACCACCTTGGTGCCATGCGAACATTTTCGCATAAATGCTGATGACACCACGTTGGTGTTACGTGCAAAGCTATCGCATAAACACTGGCGACAGGCGAAAAGATTTGTACGAGTCGTACCGACGCAAAAAAAAATAAGAATTTTGAGTACATGTGCGGACGGCATAGTGTTAACATTGGTGTCTCATGTAGTTCTGTAAAATTATCATGTCAAAATTTAATATGATTCAATGAGAGCATTTGGACTGTTAATGTGCACAAAGGATGATGCATTAGTAATATGTATTTAAATATTATCTACTCTGTAAGTATTAGAACTCATAATTATATTAATTTTTTAAATTTTGCAGAAACGAAGCCTTCATGCTTACGCTCAGAACTATCAATTTGTATTTGTTAAATTTGAAATCTTACAATATATGAATAACATGACGTATTGTATTGTATGATCAGTTTTTGGTTGCTTCCTTACGATTTAAAGCACTAATATAAAGTGAAAAACCGACTGTGTCTCCATATCGGATAAAGTTATATATTAACGATGCACATTCTAAGGATAATTGGAAGTGAGTTAATGAATATTACGTTCATTTCACTCTACTCGCTATAACAAATATAAATAAATAAAACGAATTTGGTTTAATATGATGAAATGTTAATAAAAATTAATAACACATGTTATTTCATATATTGTATATACAAAATATTTGCATATGCATATTATACATTTCCGTGTCAGATTTGTTTCATCTAATAAATAAAAATTAACAAAAAAAAATGGCATCCGAATACTTTGATGATTAAAAAACGGGTAACCACTTTAATACCATCTCTTAACAATTGCATTAATTTGTTTTACATTCAAAACAGTATTAGAACCAGTAGTCATATAATTCCTAAATCAAATTTTGTATAAATTTGCAATCATTTAACAATCATATATCTTTTGATAGCAGTATTAGATTTTCAACTTCAGGAAAATCTATTTACACATAATGAAATTATATGTATATAACAATTACCCAATAGAACATGATTCTATCCGAAATTGAATAGTGATCCACCTTATCCGATATGTAATTGGGACCATGTTTAAGCAATCACATTATTGTGTTACCGTTTAATATACACAAAACTTCTAAATTTATGTAATTGAGTGATTTCATGGAATCTATAATATGATTATCCTTTACTAATTTGTGAGGATATTTTTTTCAATCAAATTCAATTTTCTCCCCATTGTTTGTGAAAGTAAGACTTGCTCACGTGCTTATGATACATGGTGTAATTTGTAATTTTTTTTTTTATTGAAACACACATCTACTGCTGCAATTAGTACGAATTAAGAACAATTCTAGAATAGATTCATGCAATGAAAATACTACTTAAAATGGTAGGGCACTGAAAGCGAAATCGAAACTGAGCAAAAGTGCAATTGTACCAAACGCAAAAGAAAAGTATTTAAATATTTATTACACTGCAACCAAGTGTAATGTTAAATATATTATAAATATGAACTGTATTGTTAATATTTCGAAAATGTAAAACTTCAGGTTTCCAATTATTCATTTTACATAATACATTTATGCAATAAAATGCCACATAAAATAACAAAAACAAAATATGGTTCCATTAAATCAATTTTGTATGTACACTGATGCAGTTAAAAACAATTCGACCGTATTACAACGGTTGAACCTGCTGGTCATTCATTTCGGAAGCCTCAGGAATTTCTATATTTAAATAACTTCTTATATCCCTTAATCCATAAAATGACCCCTTGAAATAGAATTAATTTAATGCCGTGACATTACGCTGCCTGAAACCATTCAATTATCTTATTTGAGATTTCCTCTTAACTCCAATGATGAAAGAAAATTACCTTATATGTGTGTGCCATCTTATATGACTGTGACTCTACCTTCTATTTCCTTTTGCTGTTTTAATTTTTTTCACACAATACTTCATATTGTGATCGTGCTCACGGTAGAATAAAAAAAACGTAAAGAATATCCGTGCAGTATTAGACGAATAAAATTATTAAAAGACCTGCCCGAATCACTTCGGTTTCATATAATTCTATAAACAATCATATAAATTTTCAACATCAAAAGAACACTTTTATGGGCTTAAATGTCGGCCCTCTAAAGGTTAAGGAAACGTAATGTGCAATACTAGAAGCTGAGAAATGTCTTCGTGAATTATCTATATACTAATTACTGTACTTGTTTTATACGTGTTCTTATTTATTTAAAAATAACATTAATATGAATTTAAAAAAAACTTGTTTTACTTTTCAGATTGGGCTCCAGAACATCCAACAGCTGCAATGTCGAACTTGTAATTTCGCCGTTTCTCACAGTTAAGTACTCTTAAGGCTCGTAACTCGGCAGTGCCCTTTTCTTTGTGGACGATTTCGAAGGGTGCTTCTCCATGATGCTTATT
>JARPRH010000843.1:42561-72789 GCA_031763665.1 Calameuta haemorrhoidalis
TCCGGGAAGCCCTTCCTCGCAGTGGAATACTTATTAATACACGATAATAGGAATCCAGTGAATTGCGAACGATGAACTCTCCGTCTCCCTTTATCTTATGGACTCTTCAAGCTACGCTCGTTTTATTTGCTATGAACTCAGATCCATTCGAAGGTATCTCTTGAACGCTTCATCCTCTCTTAGTACTAAGATTTATAATCTACAAAATTATACAATGACTTTTAACACCCAATCAATTTAATTTAACGGATCCTTCACTCTTGGCAAGCTCAAAAATTCTATGTAAGTAAAGTCTGTTATCAAATGATCAAATACTCTATAAATTTCTATGTGTATTCCATAGCTCAAATATTAAATCTTGTACTTCACTGTTACAGATAAAAAAGCTACAGACAATCCTGTACAACGAAAAACCGTTTGAGAAACGAATTTTTGCTGAAATTATCAAACCAATTTTAACAGCATACACGACCCATCACGTTAATTAATGGTATCGTGCATTAACTGAATTGCATTGCCCACCTCTACCTTCTATCGCTGTGTAGCAACGGGCGTCACTTTGATTATTAGCTCCGCAACGGCTGATCCTCGGTTAAGAACCTTGTGAGTGGAAAATGAAAAGCGACATTGGAATTATTTTATGTATATAGCCAAGTACATAACTGTTACTCGGATATCTCGTACCTTCGGGGTTCTGAAAAACAATCCGAGGGTGGTTCCACGGTTTCACGACCAATTACTCTGAAAGTACTTTTTTTTTCTTTCAATTTTTTCCCTCCTGCGAAAGCAACAATCGCAGTTACGCCAGGGACTCTTTTTCATCGGTATCGCTGATCTTCAAGTCTCGCGTCGTGCATTACTTTGTTCATTGTTTTTTTATCCATTACCAGCCTCGTTATTTACGTACTAACAATTTGCCAATTCTAACAAATATTCATATAAAATTTTGTACTCACCTTAGAACCAACTAGATAGTTCTCAATGAAGATGGCAACACTCTAAATTATTAATACGTTCTTGACAGCTACCGTGGTCGTGCTTGATAACAGTCTTTATCACTGGGACATCAGTTTGATATTCTACAATGACGCCTACTTGATCTCAGGCCTGTACTTCTTTCCTTTCTTACTACTAACTGTAGACTGTACAAAGGATCCTCGAGTTGCAGTCTGGCCAAGCTTAACCCGATCATTGTAGGACTTTTTTTGCAGGACTTAAGCAAAGGGGGCAGGAAGGGGGTCGATTCGTACTGAGACTCGGAAATGTATTTCTAAAAATCTGTAAAAATTCATGTGTCATGCTTAAGACTTGTAGTTTACAATAAAATTTTGAAATAAAAGGTTCGCCAAATTAATTTATCATATACAGGCCCCGTTCTCTTGCTTGGTTTCTAAATAGGAAAAGTTTGAAATTACTGCCTGGGTCGAATCGATCCCCGGGTTAATTACTAAGTGCTTGATTGTGAAAAAAGAAAATACAAGTAAAATGTCTAAGGATCGGAATCAAACAAAAGCCATTGGTATGCAGTTGATTGATCGCAAGGAACTTACTTAAGTATCTTGTAAATGAGGTTATAGTAAGTCATTCCTTAAAAGCGTCGTTAAGCTTCGTCTTCACTGTATCGTGGATGAGTCCATATCTAGA
This sequence comes from Calameuta haemorrhoidalis, assembly GCA_031763665.1. NCBI lineage: Eukaryota > Metazoa > Arthropoda > Insecta > Hymenoptera > Cephidae > Calameuta > Calameuta haemorrhoidalis. Next base: position 44,206 of record JARPRH010000843.1, read on the forward strand.
TAACCTTTATGTTGGTATCACATCTCTCTGTAAGATCTAACCACCGCTGCTAGCATTAAGTACTACGAACCACGAATCGCATAAATTAGACTCGTGCGGCGTCTCGCTATCTGATGCATCAAATTGTGTACAAATTTTGACAGATTCTGCACTAAACGATTTCGCACTCTAAAGTTCCTTCGTCGACGTGCGGCCGTTGAGAAGCAATTAATGGCGTTCACGGTGGAGCACGTGGTACGATGGGAAGGATGTAGAGCGTGACGAGCAGTTAGTCGACAACAGGAAGGAGTATGCATAACAATAAAAAGAGTGATTTCCAATTACGCAATGTATTACTTAAGGGATTAAACATTACAGGAGCATACAAAGAGGTAATCTCCAGCTCGTCATGAGTTCATAAAGTGAGGTTGTCCTTTGTGAAGTCGACTGATCTTGTCCTCCTCAAAGATGATGTCTTCGTGAACGCACCACGCGGAAATCCTTGAGTTCTAAATTGTCGCCTTGATTTTTTACTCTTGTGAAATATTTATGGAATTTTTAATATTGTCAGGTAAGACGCTTGTAGGCATCTTAGGACAAGTAGCCACAGCGGCGGGAGTCTAGATGATGATGATGATGATGATGATGAACAAATCTGGGTGAACCTACTCATGCCCAGATCCACAATCTTGAGGTGGTATTGCTAATGGAGGGAACTGTTTATGGATTTCCAAAAAAAAAGGATAGTGACGTCATAAAAATTTGTGACAAAAAGAAGACAAGGAATACAGACACAGTTTTGATCAGAGAAATTGGAAGTGTATTTACAGTGTTTATAATGAAGGATGTATAGGGTTAGAATAAGAGTACGAAGTTAGTTCTAAAGGAAAATTGACGAAGGGAAATCCACGTATCTTATTCAAAAAATAAGGGCTTAGTGATAAATTATTTAATATTAAAATTCATAGAAGTCAAAATTTCGTGTAATTTTCAAATGCGAATTAATATTATTTACATTATTGGAATGGAATCACGAAATGTATTTTAGTAAATTAATTATTTGGGTCTTTAATGATATTCTGTGAAAGCAATTAACCCAATCATGATTGGATCGCTCGATATGACATGATCTGAAGCAGTCATACTTTTATTAATATTATTATTATTATTTCAATGAAATATAAAACTGTTATCCTTTATCTATTTTATTCAGATCTGTTCTATCGTTAAATAATAAAGTTCTCCCGTGTCTCGTTCGTTATAAAATCCGACTTTAATTAAAAAGCCCTTATAATTTTGATGATTCACAAATGGATTAAAAGTCCTGCCTACATTGAATCATTCAATGGTAGACGAATAGTCGAGAGAGCTATTCGAACTGAATAATTATACTATAAATACAAGTAAAACCAAATAAGTCAATAGCAGTACAATAGTAACGCGTCACCTTTATATTCAAATATACATACATGTTTGAATCGTCAATAAAATGATACAAATGATATTCAATCACAACTCTTTTAAAACGTAGTTTGTACTGAAATATAGTACCCTACCGTTGCTTCTAAAAACAACGCTCTCTTTTTTATTTTTTTTTTTGGACAACATAACTCCAATTTTGCCTTCCCTCGGTATCGTATATTCGTGCACTCGCATGAAGCTCTTCTGTACCGTACCAGGACAGGATAAGCGGGAAACGCAAAAGACTTACTGTAAAATACAGGAAACAGTACGGAGAAGAAATGGAGAAAAGAATCGAATATACCGAGAACGAAAAAAAAAAAAAGAAGACATAGAAATTAATATTAATGTTATAATCTACTATATATTTTATAATGACATTGTATTTGAAATGTGGCCACCCTGCCTGCCCCCCCCCCCCTTTCCCTTCCCCCTCTCTCGTTCAAGTTCCTTCAAAGGCAAGAAACAAACACAAACTACTACTATTGGTACTGAGAGTGATGATGATGATGATGATGATAGTTGCCCTGAGGACTGTGGTGCATGTGGGATATCTGAGTCTGATAATAGTCTCCAGTAGCGTACGGATTCTGATATGCGTTGTATCCTTGTCCAGGTGCGTAGCATTGTCCAGCGTTGACGGTACCAGGGGATGCTGAACTCCAAGGGAAGCCATACTCTCCGGCGGCGTGATGAAGCTGATTCATGGCCGGTGGATATGAGGATGGCGGATATGAGGATGGTGGTAATTGGCTGGCCCCTGGAGTCAGAGGAGGTGACGGTGTCGTCAAGGCGCTGCTCGCTCCGCTGCCGCCGGTCGGTGTTGCGCCCAGACGCGGATAGCTCGAGGTCGTCGAGAGCAACGGGGAGTTCGGGCCTGGCGCTTCCTTGCCTCGTGGAGGTGAAACGGGCGAGGTGCGTCTGTTGGGGGTCGTCGTGGTCGTCGAGATTTTCGAGGTGCTCTGCGACTGTCCGGTACGCGGCGAACCCTTTGGCGGTGACGTTTGCTGCTGCTGCTGCAACTGCTGGCGACACTTTGCACGACGATTCTTGAACCAGACCTGAAACAATTAGAAAAAGATTTTAAAACGTGACTGTCGCTGGGACCGATATCAATAGAATTTCATTTGGATTCCGACAATGTAGGGTGGATCCCCCCCCTCACCCGCTCGTACAGTCGCGATCGAGAGCGGGACTTTGAAAAGCTGAAGGCCGATAAAGGGCGCTGGAGAAATGAATGTGGACCGGGGTGGGGAAGCAAAGGGGACTGCAAGGGAGGAAAAGGACGATGTGGCGTGACTGTAACAACAAACACGAGAAAAAGCTCGACGGTCCGTGTGCGTAGATCCGCACGGGACAAAAAGCAACCCCTGAGCGTGCCGCAACCTCGCGCACACCCCCCTCTACCTCCCCACCCTGATAATCCCAGTACAATGTGGCTAGGGGTGCCAACCTATGAATCTATGCCCGCCCTTAAAAGCCTACTCACCCCTTCCCTCGCTCGGCAGCTACCTCACCCTCCACCCCTCGAATCTACGTTACGCAGAGATAGAGATACAGCTAAGCACTATTATACAACAAGGTGGTCGTAACTGTTGCCACTAGGAGTTTGACGAAATTTCCCACGAGATGCAAGCGAATTTCTACGGTTCGAAGTTACTTGAAATTTCGTCGTTTCGACGAAAACTGTCGGAAGGTGGAAGAAAAAAAAGATTGTTCAAGCCTGAAAATCTCAGTCGTAAAATTGTCAATGAAAGTGAGTCGGTAAGAACCTAACCTATAATAACTGTCAATAACGTAATTGTCACGTAGACATTAGGCGAGAACCGCAAACGAAATGATACACGCACCCCACAAGAAGCGAAGGGAGGTATATCCTACGGTATATATACCGTAGGACGACCCAGGGGTGAACTCGGCGAGGGTGAGACATTACCCACCCCGTGTTTACATAGAACCGCCTGAAAGGCATCCCGCCCTAAAAACCAAGCAAAACCAACCCCCCCTTTCCCCCTCCGTATAGAGACCACCGAGTCTCATACCATCCACGAGGTGCAAATTGCACCACCATCTGGTTTACATCCACGCGTTTTCATCCCCCTTTCCACGTTCTGACGTTCCCCATCGTTTTCAGTGCCAGCTGCGTTGACACTGTTATGACAAATATATTTTCCTGTTTGCATCCCTTGCCGTGCCGTGTAAGAAGACGTCAGCGGTACCGAATCGACAATAATATCTATTACTCAAATTTCAAAAAAGACATCCGGCAATTCATGACGTCACCAACCTGACTGATCCGTCATTGGCCAACGTATTGCATTATAACCGTATATTATAATGGATATAGAGACGCGACTAAGGGTCTAGTTGACTGGTTATGCGAATTCTGCCCAAAATCACTATTTCCAAGCAAGCATAGAATTTTTATATTGCGATCCTTAGAACGGCTGATTTTATCAACGATTTTATCAGTTCGATATTCTCGAAAGAAAATCGTGACGCTCGGTGAGATCAGATTTTGAGGTGGATCGCGTTTCGATCGTGATTTTTTTCCCTCCTTCTTCTTTTTTTTCCGCAATTACCCAGGGGTGGCTTTTCATTGGACGTAGGACAGCGAAAGGACGAAAAAGGGGCGCAGCTGCGCGGGTTCTCGCGCAGACGTAAACGCAAAGCGCAGGGGCTATAATCCGCGAACAAATCAACTGTTCGTCTCCTCTCCCGTGTACCGCTTCAACGTTATAGGTACCCACAGGACCCAGAGTGCGTGCCGAGCTTCCTTCCATTCTCTCTTTATACAGCTAGGATTTTCTGAGCTTGCAAACGGGGTCCAACGTGCCTGCCAAACGATTATTATTCGCGTATTCCTTCGTATTTGTTACGTGGGCTACGAGACAGTACTACCACCCCTTCCGCGTATTCACGTCGGCTTAACTTTGAACTTTCCTGCCTTCGTTCACCAAAACCTTTTGTTCACTGTTATACGTGACGTACCGACGATTTCTGATAAATTTCATTCTCTGTTACAGGAGCGACCTGGCGAGGACCAGTCGTAGGAATTTCTCGGTCCCGACACACATACATATCACATGGCAATGGGTTAAAGTCGGGCTGCGGTCGAGGCCGCGGCTAATTTTATCGGCGGAGGGACGTAATGGAGACGTCAGTTTGGCCGCAATAAAAGTGTCAGCAAGCGCGTCGGACCGCATCTATCAATGTAGAGCCAAGGCCGGGACAATGGCGCTAGCTGGGGCTGACTCGACTCGCTGTGTAAATACCTTAAATCTCGTACTGGCTTGCCGAGGCACGAAGCTTTTTTCGCTACCGTTTCCCGTCGGCGCCCTCGACATGACATTTCGACGACCTCACGCGTATCGTTCAAGGTCCACACCTACACTTTGACTTTTCTGGACCTAGTTCACTCGGATATGAAAAAACACCCTGCTGATAGATCCAATAATATGATCGAGCTCTACTTTCAGCTCGATATATTGAAATAATGATGTTATAGATTTCTAGTATTTTTTCTTTTTTTCATGTATATGTGTCATTGGTATATTTTTATTTACCTGAACTCTGGATTCGGGAAGACTAATCTTCAGGGCGACTTCTTCGCGCATAAATATATCTGGATAACGAGTCTTGGAGAAGAGACCTTCCAAAACGTCTAGTTGCGCCCTCGTGAACGTAGTCCTTTCTCTTCTTTGCTTGCGTTGGTTCATGCCTGAAACATAAAGAGAATTTTTCTGTGTGTAGAAACGGACAAGGCAAATACCCGTGAAGATACAACAGAGACGAGAGATACATACGGATACGTATTTAAGGAGGAAAGAAGTCAAAGAAATAATTCAGCAGTACCAAGTGGAGTGGCTTGGCATAGAAATTTTTAGGCCACGTCCAAGTCTCGTGGAGGATACGAGAGTCCTGAAGGACGAGGAGGAGGACCAGGAGCGCGAGGGAGAGAGCGAAAAGGGAGGATACAATCCAAGCCTCAGGGTCTAGAAAGGAGGTAAGAGTTCCGAGTAGTTGGAGGCAGAACCAGGGCAGTTCAGGGTACAAGGCAAGGCAGGGCAGCAGCTCAGGACAGAGGGAGGAGAGGACGTCGAGGATGAGGAGGAGAACGAGGAGGAGGATGGTTGGGCGAGCGCGTTGCGAGGCCGCGATAGCGTAATTTTGAGCAGCCCCCCTCGTGCCATCAAGCCTCGCTCGGCTCGTTTCGGGACCCACGTAATCCGCTTAGCGGGGGGACCAATGGGGGACCCTACGAAATACACGGGCGTGCAGAGTCGCGGCTCCAGCTGCCAGGAACACCGGTACCAACCCAACGAAACCCAAAGGACAGCCCGTCGAACTACCAGGAACAACCCGAAACGCCAGTATCGAACTCTGCCCTTGGTTATCACAGGGAGTTTTTGAAAATCGAGCTCAAAAAAATTATTACCAACTATTAAGAAAAAAAAAAAACATGGCAGAGCATTGCTGAAAATCGGTACCGGATCTTCATCTTCCAGCAACACATCGATCTCCCGTATTACACAGCGAAGACCATGTCAAATGAGATCTCAGGAAAGCGGAAGTGAAGGAGCATGTAATTCGAAAATGGCGCCAGAACTGGTCCACAATGGTTCTGTTTACGCAGCGAACGATGCTCCCGGTTTCGCGCGACCACGCGAACCGAGCCCCGTGACGACTTGGTCGTGCATTGAAAATGAACAAGAAACTCAGCGTCGCCGTCGACGCTCTTAACTGCAGTACGTCGTGAGGCACTAGGTCTGAGAAGTAAAATGGGAGGGGTCCGGACGGAAGGTGGAGATGTCATCTCGCCTCCATTTCGGGCTTCGGCTCCCTCGTCGCGACAACGACACGAAGAAGCCTCGAGGCCGCCTTAAGGATCGCCTAACGAACTGGTCGAGTGGGCTACGCATGCCACAGATCCTCTGAGATTGCCCTGCCATACAAATTCTGATATAGTTGACTACCGTGTGGTGGGCGCGACACTTACTATACCTCCTCCCGTACCGAGCCTTGCTCTGTCTATACGCCACCTATGACCACGTCTATCTCTACTATTTGGCTTCTGCCGATTCTCAACTGCGTCTCTGATCTTTTTTTTTAACCAAGGCAGAGAGTGACATTAGCTTCGAGGTTATACTGGCACTTTCTACCAGTCATCGATCTACGATCTTTATCTAGAGCTTTGTTCAGGCTTGATTGTCACGTAGGCGTACAGCCACGGGTCTGCTACCGTTAACGACTGCTACTGGAATTCCGAGAGGTATAAATACAATGAAACCGGTACCAATTGTCTCTCTCATTGTACTCGGATAAGCCAACCGGATGATTCAGAAGAGACGAGAGAAATGCGCAAGAATTCGGTCAGGTGTGTGGAATTTGGCAGTTAACTATATCTATACATATATGTATGTCCACATATACGTATATATAAAGATAAAGGATAGGCTTACAGATCGGATGACTTTAAGAGAAAGAATCGTCGCGGATCTCGCGTATCCTCGTATCTTGTTAACCAGGTGAGGGGGGAGGCGCAGGGTTGGTTAAGAATGCGAGGGAGCAAGTGAGAGGGTGGAAAATGGGGTTGTGAAACGAGCGGGCTAAGCAGCCCTAATGGCTCGGCAAACACCCGCTGGCTCCCGAAGTATGATTCGATTTATTATCGTGAGCGAGCCATGACTTGAGGGGGGTTGATATAAGGGTTGCTCTGGCTCATTGGCCCGCAACGAGATCAGACGCGACCCCCTAATAGCAAATTCGTTTTCTGTTTATTGGATTTCATCCCCCCGCAGCACCAGGAGTCAATGGGCCGCTAACGAAATTTCACGCTGATTTCGACCAGGAATGCCTTTCTCGTCCGTTAGAGACGAAAAAACCGATTTCATTCATCCCCCGGTACTCTTTCGAGGGATGCTGCGTGACACTCGCGGTTTACGTTCGTACGGAGATATTTTTTTAAAATGAAACTCCCATGAAGCAACCGTGCTCCGCGTACGGATACGAAGATGAGAGACAGAGCCTCGCATTGCTTTAATATTCATAGAATACGAGATGCCGCTCGCTGAAGCTGGTTCCCGCATAGAAGGGATGAAACTGTGCTTTGGGGTGGTAACGAGGCGGCCGGGAGCTGAACCGTGGAGAGAATCGAAAATTAATTAAAAGCTAAAATGTGCATAGGCGCCGGGGTTGGATTATTCGCGGAGACCGTGGGATGACAAGCACGTGGCTACTCGCCGTCGAACAGAGGGAAGAGGGTTGAAGGAGAGTGACAGAGGGAGGCTCGACGTGTATCAGCGAGAGAGACAGAACAGTCTGCAACACCCCTATTCTAAAAGGCCATCAGCTACGAAAACATTTGGTTAACTTTGCGTACGGCACTGTACACGTCCCGACGCTCTCCTATCATCTACATCCGACCTCACGATTCACCGTCCTTCAATAGCCAGGTTAGCGAATTACGGGCTGGGTCTGCACTTCTCGATTAGAATAAACCAAGAAGCCGATTAGAAACGGACCAGGGTTAGGCAGCGCTGACTATAGTTATAGTCAGTATATAGTATATAGGGACCTTCTAATAGGACGAAGCAACTTCAAAACGTAATTAATGTAGGAGTAATAAGACGCATAAAAAATATATATATATACACAAAGAGTAGCAAAAGCAGCAGGTCCACGGATGGCCGACGAGGAAGAGGTGCGTGTGGCCTTCGTGCGTAGTCATCCCGACGATAAGCCTAGCATCGGCAAGCATAAGTAAGTAACAGAATACCAACACACATCCGGCCCCGACTAAGGTAATCGGATAAGCATCGAGTTACCGTCAACCGACGACGACGACGACGACGCTGAGGAGGACGACGACGCCAGCGCCATCCGAACCAAACAATCTTCCTAGCACGAACCCACCTTTAGGATCTCAGTTCCTCAAGGATGGACCAATTGCTTCAAATGGACCAAACCACCTACCCCTATCATCCATGCACTTGGCACGAACAGCCCTTATAGGTTATGTATCCCGACTGCCGTCCCTACGAGACATTTCACTCAGCCTCGAGTGTTTATCCTACAATTAGCCCCAGGATTTGCACTTTTCCCGCCCACTCGATTTCCAAATCGACACGCGTCCCCAAACCCGACACCCATTTTTTTTTTCCCGCCTCTCGTTCTCTACATAACCAGACCCTCATCTTCTACCTACCCAGAAATGCCCTTTAACTCAACACCCCACGGGCCCTTAACGTTTATGCATCATCCCCCCTCCGACCCCCCAACTGAACACGTGCCACCCACTCCAGCATAGTTCCGTCCACGTGCCGATACCTAATTGAGTGATTGGCCAGTAGAAGATGCGACAGGTTTATTGTTCGTGCTTAGTCTGGCCTTACCCTAAGGATCCTTTTGCGTGCAAACTAACCTCGAAACGCGATCCGATTGCCACACGATACTTCAATTGGCCGTGATGAAATTCTCACGGTTTTACTCTCGTAGCGCAACTGCAAAGCCAAGTAGTCGGCGCTTCGATCAGCCGTAGTCACTTTTTTACACGTTCAAAAGCCCGTTAAACCCTAATCGTGCGTTAACGCTCGTCACGCTTAAAAAGTGACTACATGAATATTAAGGCTCGAAGCATACCGAAATAAATTCCAATGCACAGTTTGCAATGCTAACGTTCATACGCGACGTTTGTTTTTCATAGATAAAAATTTGTCTGCTCCAAGTAAAATATTCTAATGTAATCTTTTTGAAAGTTTATTCCATCATTTTTTTTTTTCTTACAATCCCATAGCCTAGTGGAACAGTGGCAAAAGGTGTTCTCGTGTAAAGCCCTAGAAACGGAAGGTCTGGGATCGATTGGGAAAGTTAAGTGGATGGGCAATTTCGCAGTAACAACAAATACGCCGCGCCGTCGTGCGAAAAGACGACCGAATGCCGAGATTCCCACGAGCGTCGGATCTCGTCCCGACGCTCCCTCGATATCTTCCTGACACCACCTCGACGCCCAATACCCGAGACGAGCCTTACTGTTTTTCGAGGTATTTCTCAGTCTATCTCTCGCGCCCGATCCCTTACGACAAGCCCCACCCCGAAACCCCCCAGTTCTCGCATAATAAAATAAACAGCGACGCGCGACAAGGCGGATAAGACGTATAACGACACGAAAAACCCTTATCACAGCACGCGACCATTTTCACCCCCATTTTTGACGTTTCGACTGTCAACCGAGCATCGGTGACCAATGGATGATACCCGTAGAGCTGCGAGTAAAATTTAACTATGATTTTCATTGAACGATCCTCTCTCCAAAATTTCCACCAAGTATCCTAAAGAGCGTCAACGGGGACTTACCTTAAGACCCATTTTTTTTTTGTACGCTCTTAAGGACGAGAATCGACTCTCCGACTGAGTACATCCGAGTAACGCTGAATAATTGAACATCCCCGAGAACTTTCTGATAAAAGATACCTCTCCCCGGCAGATAAGTAAAAACCGCCGGTACCGGATGTAGCGCCGTAAGACAAAGACGCCGTGCGTCGTTGCCAATCACGACGTCGATGCAACGAAAACCTCGTGCTAGATGGGTCATACGAAAAAAAAAAAGCTGAGTGTAAGGCCCCTCCCCGAGTAAAACATAAAAATACCGGCTGAAAGGCAGGAAAATATTGTTTGGGATACGCCTACGAGGATAGACGGTACCGACCGGACGTTACGGTCCAAACGGATAGATCCGTGTTTCCATGGAAACCGACCTATCTGGCGTTGGTTGGTTCTATACAGGCTGCTGCCACCCTGATAAGCGGCTTACTCTCATGCTTCTCTCCACTCTTCTTCGCTCTCCCGAAGCACCACCCGTCGACCCTCTACAACCCCCCTACAGCCACCCTATATAGACCCCCCCCCCCCTTACCTACCCACGTCTCCTACCTCCTCTCGTCGACAACCTGTGCTTGCCCTCCCGACATCTCGCTGCTACTCAAACCAGGAGGAACGTGGAACGAGAGCCGCAGAGAATTCCCATTCCACGCGTTCCCAGTCCCAAAGCGAAATGCTACGAGTGGCAAACCGATGGGTGGCTGGAGAGTCGGGATACAGAGAAATGGCTTAGACTTCTCCGAGAGAGACGTGCGAAAAAAATATCTTTTTTTCCATTACGTTAACTCGTATACAATAATCTACATTGAATAATAACGGACGTTAGATTTCGAAAAAAAAAAAGTATAAAACCGAACCAACAGGGGAAAAGGCCGCGTCTCCAGTACCGCGATAGATACGAAGCCCCGTGCTTCGCTTAGCTCACGTCTATGGCTTCAGTCGATGCATCGATTTGCATGACAATCAATAATGTCCCGTATAGCTCACAGTTCGGAATAACTCTTCCGAGAGTTTTGCAAATGGGAATCGGGTCTATTATATCGAGATGAAGAAGACTTGGTCTGTCGTTGTTGTTGCTGATGAGCGCGCGCGAGAGAGAGAGAGACAGATAGACATAAAACGAACGTGAGAGCGAGTGAATGACCGAACGAGTGAGAGAATCGGTGGCAGCCTGCTAATACGCCGATAACTCTTCGTTAAAGTCCCGATACACAGTACGACCCGGCAAAGACCCGGCCAAGTAGAGTAATCCGGCAAATCCCGTAAATCGAGATAATACCAGAGTCGCACCCGTGCCTCTCTATCCCTCTCTCTCTCTCTCTCTTTCTCTCTACGCCAAGGGAAAACAGGAGAAACCGTAAACCACGTAAACACGATAGCCCAAGCGAGCACTGCTCCCTAGCATTAGCTATACCCTAGTGGATATACGGTGACGCGACTATAGATATATCTGAATATAGATACGCATATACCTGGATACAGTAAAACCATAATTAAATCGACGAAAATAAACTATTTTCTCGTAGCTTGTAAACAGTCAATGCGGCACCGTACGACAAGCTATCCTGCACCGTAGATACAGTGAATGACAAAGTGTCGCGAGATAGCGTGAATAAAAAAGAAATAAAAATAATAATCTAGCAGTCCAAGAGAAAGGCACGTAGGAACACATAGGCAAGCTAGTCAATCGGCACTTGCCACAATTCCTCAAGGCGCGTTCACACGCAAACGTTTTAGACTGTATCGATGACCACTAAGTAATCTGTCATCGGCTGAGAATCTCTAATCGACGTCTATAAGGTAGTAACCCGCACGAAATAATAATCCGAATCAGACATCCCTATCGCAATTAATCCCATGGTCTCTGTCCGATTCTGTCAGGAGTCAATCCTTAAGCGTAAACTAATCACTCTTATCAAAAGTCTCCATCAAGGAATTTAACAACGCGACAGGATGCGCCCGCCGTATCAAGACCATGTGAGCGGGAAGGAGCACGAGACAAATTTTTATTGTTCGATTCAGACACGACGTATCATATGTAAAAATTGACAGCGAGTCCAGTGCTGGGTCAGTACTAGTGAGGAGGAGGCGGGGTGTGAAGATGAATAAAAAATAAGGGTTCATTAAATTTGTTGACTCACCCTGAGGGAAAGCAGCCAGTCCATGATCCAGTGGATGAGAATGCGGATGTCCGTGAGTGGTCAGGGCGAAGGGAGAAGGCAGTCCCGGATGAGGTCCTCCTGGATGGGGGTGAGAGTGTGGGTGCGGGTGGCTACCGACCCCCATGGCAGGGTGGCCATGGGGGTGATACTGGGGACCACCAGTAGGGCCACAAGTCGCCTCCGCGGCCTTCAAATACCCCGCCATGTAACCTGCGAGGCAAGCCAGCTCACCCGCCACTGCTGCGCCCTTATCGCCCTCTTCTTCCCTTATCACAGCACCCCCAACGCCCCTTCCACCGCTCTCGCTGCTGTACCACCAGTCCTCGCGGTTACCGCGATGTTGCTGCTGCTGTTGCTGCTGTAGCTCCAAGTGCAATTCTTCCTGGTCTTGATACTGTTGCAGTTGTCCCTTCTTTACGGAACTGTCGGTCTTCGCGATCTTATCCAGGGAATGAAATTCCTTCAAACCCGTCGTGTATCGCTCGTACTCGTCCACCTGGAATTTAAAAGGAACACTTAGTGGAATTGCACACCTATTACACTTGAACGATTTGCATTGACTATTGGCTAATATCACGTTGCTTTTTTGACTATTCGCATTTCGTGGCTTATCGGTGGCTGTACTGTGGAATTGTCGGTCAACGACGTAACGCTACTTCAATCGGTTCCATGTGCGGTTTTTATGGTTTTGTCGCTGTCGCTCGTTGGAAACATCCGATACATATATTTATTTAAATCCCGACTCGAATTTTGTTTTTATAATCGAAGTGATTTTGTAAAATGTCAAAATTCAGATTTGAGATAAAATAATGTTAATTGTAGAAAAGAAATACATACGATGCACCAGGTCGAGCAGAGAAGTCAAAGCCAGCAATAAGAACCGTGCTCGATCTATTATACGATAGTCCGTGTGCCAGGTCGCATATCTTAGAGAAAAGGTAGGTGAAAAATGTCATTGTGACTAAGGGAGGAAAACGTGAGATCGTGAACGTTACGCCAATGGAGAAGACGTGCCTGGCACAATATCCTGAATTAGCATTCTTTTGCGAGATCCGTTTGACTATTGTCAACGTTACCGCAGGAGCCCATACTGGACGGAAATAAAAGTAAAATTTTTACGAGGTACCAAAAAAAAAAAAAAAATAAATCAAAACCTGACACTGATGAATTCACGAGAGTCAATCTGAACACGCAATTCATCAATTACAATCACCACTATACACGATGAAACATAATTACGATTAACGACCAAGACTATGTTCCTCGCGTGTCCTCGTATCTTGTAAACCAACAAGTTTCACGTAAACTCACCGATTGGAACGACGAATAGTATCCTGTATAAGCCGACATTCACTCGATTAAACCCACCAGGATAAACGCCTCTGTATTGCCACTGTCGAATGAGCTTTTACGAATATCACATGTAACGTCGTTCACGATTAATTGTCTCTGACAATGAAAGGTCCGTAAATATCACAGTGAAATCGTCACTTGAGACGTGTTATTCTCCGAGTAAAGAAAAAAAAAGTCAAAACAAAAATCATCGATATAAACACCAGTCTCACCTAAAACCGTCCCAATAGTTGCCAGAGGCAATACACGGTACGAGTAAACTGTACAACTGTAATCATACAGTAGCACAAAACAGTCAATCAATTATTAGCACTTGTCCCGAAGGTCCTTGGCAGACCCCCAATACAGCCCGCACACTACTGATATCACAGATGGTTACCGAAGTACCGGCAATGACTCGAGGCCCCTGGGACTAAGGCCTCCCGCGAAAGCAACTTGTTCCCGGCGACGGCAGACGGCACGTTGCCGTGGAAAATCTTAGCCAAGCAAGACAGACCTCGCTCGGTTGAGTGTTCGCTCGAACTGTGGTCCTACCCCCACTGCGACGGGCCCTAAATAGTTTTCCAGGCCCTTGGGTCTCTTCCCAGTGTAGCGGGGGTGGGGATCAGACGGTCGGACCATTAGAGTGGGGATTTCGTATGAATGGCCACCCGTGGGGCCCAGTACAAGAAGAGGCCCAAATCCTTGCGAGATCCTGAAGATGAACACGCGAGGAACCTGCCAATTACTTCGAGAAGTAGCATCAAATATACACGTTCCGCGACGTACGATTTCGCGAATTTACAAAAATATACCTATTATGCCCAAAAAGTCCCTCTTGCAATTTTTCATAACCGTAACACCGTAGTTCGATCATTTTGAAAATTCTAACGGCACTCGTTACGCCTGGAAAATCCCATTGAAAATAAATTTCCAAAAAAAGTTTCACTTCCTTCCACGAAAAATTAATAAGTTAAACGGTCTAGTCATTTGGACGCGTGCTAAACCGGAAGTCCTCGAGAGAAAGGAAGAGGGGGACTCTTGGATCCCGACAGAATTTTATAACGTCACGCTAACACGTTACATCGTTGAGCAACGCTAAACGGTGCTAAACGACTTTATAGAGTCCATAAGGGATAACGACGAGCGACTCCTCGTTTTCATGTAGTCGTTGCGGACACGGCCAGAAGGCGACCGATTGTATAAATACGTAGATCGTACACAGAGGACACACTGACGAATCAGCTGAGCCACGGCACGTGTGTGCCTGTATTTACACGGGGGGGCATTATGGTGGATAATGTTTGTTATAGGCATCCATGGTGGCGAGTACCCAAGGTGAGGACGTTAAAAGGCCAGCTTCTGCCCGATCCGCTTACGACGGATGAGGCTCAAATTGACTGAGAGACTCCGAACTCGCGTACTCCATAGTACCATACCCAGTTCCGTAACAGTTATCCGAACGTCAGAACTCGCCAAGTGTCTATACAGGTATCTATCTGTGTGCATTAGCCAGGACGCAGCTATTCCTCGGAAGCACATAATTATCTCCTACCGTATAAAATAAGGCCCAAGACAAAGACCCATTGCTCGGTGGGTCCTATTTCGGACAATATATAATAAGCATTCGAAACCATCAAGGAGGTGAAATTATCCACATTTTACGGTTTTCCGACAAGAATACCCAAACAGGGGAGGACTAGTCCTGCCGTGAAAAACATCAGTAAAGAAAGCCCAAGGGGATAGTTTACAACGTAATAAGGCTCGCGCGTTCAATATAAACAAACCTTTTTGTTACATTAAAAACCATCATCGCCGATTGACAAGGCCCCATTAACCGGGTATACTTTGAGCCATAAAGAAACCATATCTATATATAACACAATAGAGAAAATCGGCCTTAAACGTGAAACGCGTACAGTACACAGTGCAGTACGTAGACACAGTGCAAGCTTGTGTTTCCTGGCAATCAAGAAAGGGTCTATATACCCTAGTCCAGAATACCAGGTATCTAGTTGGTTAAAGGGATGAAAAAAAAAGAACTAGGATTACAGTCCGCGCAAAGCCGAAAGATCGTTGCTCGACGCTCGGCGTCGCGACGAGTCATCAACCAGACGTAATCTTGCCGTAAGATAACCAAAAATTAATAACACTTAGGCCCTTTATTTTTCAAGGGCCATTGTCCTTCCAGGCATCACGCGTGACGACGCCTGACGTCCCCCCCCCTCCCCTTCCCCCCCATTGGGATCTTGGATCGGGAAAACCCTTAAATTTGAGGGGAGGGAGGGCAGCATTATTGGCTAACGCCTTTCTCGGTATTAACTAACGACGGTAAACATTAGAGGGTGTCGGTGACCAGCTCGTGACGGTGAGACTTCTTATACCTGGGACCTAGGTACGTACTCCTCTTCTGCGACCTTCCCCGTAGACATCCTTCAGTGTCCCACCACGTTCCTTGCTATTCTTGTTATTCTTACCATTATTCCTATTCTCTTCATTCTATCCATTCTTATCATTCTATCTATTCTTTTCGGTTTAGTCGCTTGCGCCCCCGTTGACGATGGCCACGGTTGGCGCCCCTAAGCTTGTAACCTGGGCTGTCTTCTTTGCGAACCTCTACCAGGGGTTATACGTGTGATAATTAATACTTGAAAGCCCCTGAAGGTACCATTGGTACACCTGATTCTTATAGAGATAAGGAATATGGTAATGTACAATAACGGCAATGGGATCGTTACTGCTATAACGAATGATTTTTATGGTTATATTGTACTGATTGTTTTACGATGATTGTTTCTTGGCTAAAAAAATATTATTAGCTATTCCGAGCGTAGCAGTAAAAAGGTACTAGGAATTTTTAGTTTTAGCACAAAGAAATGAACCGTTGGGTGATTAATGGCGGAGACCCTCGGCACATTATTTTACGAGGTACACCTTTACGACTGTCGCGTTTAAACTGCGTTTGGTGCCGTTCGTGTAGCTTGGTCCTATGAAACTTGTCAATTTTATTGGATCTTCATTGCTCGTTTATAAAAGTTAGTCTATGGCGATAAATCGCGTTCGAGACAAATTCGCAAAAAATTTGCAAGTCCGTGAAGAAAATATGCGTGTAAAGTAAATGACAAAAGTTTGGATTACCCGATAAGAGTATAAATCCCATAGGCGGGTGTACATCGTAAAAAATTTTTTCATAAAACTCCAAAAATGTGATCGTTAATTTTTTTTGCCCGGTAACAATTTTTTTTCGCTAAATTGGCAAAATTGACAGCGACGAAAATACACAGAGGAAAAGAAAAAAGTCACAAAAATGTCATATATGCATATGGTGCGGCGGTATCTCGCGAAGGGGTTGTCGCCCGGAGTAAGTGAGTTTGCGCAAGTCTGAGGACCTGCGAAAAAAAAATCTATATGAGACCCCCGCTCGCGTAAAGAGGAAAAGTAGGGGGCGTAGCGTTTGCGCGACTCGATTCCACCTACCTAACAATGTTGGCTCCGCCCTAATTCCCCATCCCCATACCGATACCCCCATATCCCCCCCATCCTCTTAGCCACTCTCCTTCCCTACCCTAAAACTTCAAGGCAGGAGTACCTACTCTCCCAAGAGGCCATAACCAAGCTCTTTCCTAGCCAACTTCCCATTTCTCGCGTTCACCGCACGTTCCATCCAATTTCAGTTTCCTTCCTTCCTTCGGCCATTTCCCCTCTTCGTCCCCAAATACAAAGGAGATATACAAAAAAAAAATACATAGAAAAAAAACAGAGCCGATAGAGCTCAATAAGCAAAATAGCCCTACAGTGTTTTTCAGGAAGACACTTTAAAAAGCGAACACCCCGTACATAACGTGCTGTCTCCCTACCTCTTTCTCTCCTATCATATACGTCCGTCTCTCTCCTTCTAATAAACGCAACCGCAGTCTTTTCCATAGGTTCTTTTTACAATGCTATTCCTGTCTCGGATTAGGATATCTACGGTCTTCTTTACGACGTTGGTACCAGGAAGAGGGGGAAAGGGGGGAGGGGAGGGGGGCGGAAAAAATAATACGCAGTGACTCGTTATTACGGCACGGACAAATGGCCACGATATACGTGATAACTCCCGGCTAAGTGATCGCGAGTAAAAAAAAGAAATGAAAAAAAAAAGAATGGAAAAGGATTTTAGCGAGACGAGGAAAGACGATGGGAGCGAGGAGCAAAGGAGAAATATGTGGACTGGAGGTGGCGAGGGTTGGCGAGGGGGGACAGACGAATTTATAGCGTAGAAATTAGGAGGTTTATAGGAGCTGTGCGCGGTAGCTAACCGTAGATCATCATTAGGGCCCAACTGGGCTCCCGTATGCTATATATACTTGCTCGTGCTTCCATGATTCCTACACGTTCCTTCAGCATGGATACCAGAGAGAATCGAGCTCGGCGCGTAGATGCAAACGCGAGTTACATAGCCGAACATAAACATTGGGCCCAGTGTAGCTGGCTGGCTTATGGGTATTAAGGGCCTGAAGGAGCGCACCTACTTTTTTCCAATTCCGACCCGAAAGGGCCCACATACTCGATTCGAGAATGGGCGTTGCGTCGTTCGAGCTTCTCCCTCGCACAATGGGGCCCGATGCCAATGTTGGCTCTCCGCGGATCAGGGGGCCCCAACGTGCGGGATCAGGTTTACTCCACGCCCAGTACCGCCCTTTGGGCCTTAGGGCCCTTTGTCGTCTCTCATAACGGCAAGTGATTCCTCTTAAAAAGTTTACTCGCTGACAGCCCCCCCCGTCCCCCCTCCTGAAACTCACCCCCTTCGCAATCGTATAGGACCCAAAAAACTTGGGGCCCAAAGGATTATGGAAGTTTGCAAATTTTTTGGTATCTTACAGATTTGAGGATTATCGTCTGCTATTCGTAACTAAAATTGTATAATGATAGCGTAAAGTCATTTGTCGATAATAAAATGAGATTAATTCGCTTTAATAATTACACGATAACCGATGATCGATCGTATAACAGAGATCATAATTAATATACTGCCGCTTGTGTATGATGTATGTATGTATCTTTCAATTGATTGCCATATATTTTGCGAATAGCCAGCAGCTGACTGACACGTGCTTCTAGATTAGGATGTCGTTTATCGATGAAATTCGAGACGTGGACTATAGGTCAGGGATGCCCGGGAGCGATTAAGATAAAGCCCAGGATCGGTGATCGCTATTGAGCTAGGTCAGTATTCGCGAGTTTTCACGCTACCGCATACGTAAACAACCGTAATAACTCTTGCGCGGATTAAGATAAGGATCGCGATTCCACAATGAATTTCATTAGACTTTGTGAAAAAGCGTATCGCGCGCTAACATTATCCAAAGAATAATAAGAGAGAGAGAGAGAGAAAAAGATAAGAGGAAGGAAAAAAAAGGAGAGAGAAACAGGCGTCTATGGAGTTTTTTCACTGTTGTCAGTCACGTAACGGGTCCAGGAACGGTTAAACCATCGCGGTGGTAGCAAACACCATCAGCGCTAAGCCGCAAATCCGAGCTTAACCCGGGCTTACGAATTAAATTGGTTAAACCCGCGTTAAACTGGGCTCTCTACGCCCGGGGACCGTCAAGAACAACGCCGACGCCCGATCCGTAGTACGTCGACGTCGATCGGTTTTTCCGCTTTACTCCTTTCGTGCGGCTGGTTCATGGATACTCAAAAGCTTTCGCTAATTGCAAAGGCAAAGATTATCGCAAATGGTCCTTCAGGGTTATACGAGAGCCGGTAATACACGATGGAAAACATAGTCGTAGACACTGACAAAGTTTACCATGTCAGTGGGTTAAGGAGCTATCGACGAAAGGGTCACTTTGACCCTGAAACAGTACAGGGACCCATGAAAGAGGTCTAAGATTGTCTGAGATCATTGATAAGCCTTATCAGCATTGACACGTTGGACTTCAAAGGGTAATCAAAAAGGTCACCTGAACTTGTCCTGTCGTTAATCAAGAATATGTATATATACATACATGTATGTGGGCGTCAAGCGGTTAAGGCTTACCGAACGGTTACGTCATAGTACTGGATTGCTAAAGAAGGGCCTTACGTTAACGCGGAGAAAGCGAAAAAGGGCCCTATGAAAATGTGCTAGGTAAAACGCGATTGAGGCCCTAAGTAAACTCGTTTGCCTCGTTTACAGGACTCGCCGGACGTTCGCGTAGCAAAATGATCCTGGGGTCCCGTGTAAACACGATGCGAGCGGGCAAACAGAAAGAAACGGCAAATTGTAACAAACTACGATCTATAACTAAATTACACGCTCCCGTCTCGCATGACGTTTACGAAACACATCGGGCGCAGCTATATAAACACGTCAGCGCGCCATTGTAACCATGAAAATGGGGACCCCTCTTTTTCTCATTCTCGATGGGCATTGTATACGCTTTAGGGCTCTGAGACGCTACCGGGGCTATTCTTAAGGGAGTCTTTCTCGCTTCCGGGTACGTTTATGAATTGCATCAGGAAATCTTGGTAGGTACGTAACAAATCTGAAAGCACAGATCCATGTATAGATACGTGTCAGAAGAGAATTTTGAAAGAAAAAAAAAAGAAAAAAAAAGAGAGTGATGACTGACTGGAGCCACTATTCCGGATGATGGACTAATTGCCAATGATTCGGGAAACGAATAATGGGCAGGTGCCGCAATTATTTACGAGCACCGAATCAAGGCCCGTTTAGCAAGTGGGACTTGCATTTCCGGCGAAACGGAATTTGCGTGGAGTAGAGAGAGGAGTCAATCGGTTTAGGAATAATAATAACAAGTAAGGGTCCAAAATTCGTACATAAAGGGTATTGCCAATAATTCCTTCGAGTACCGTACCACCACCCCTTCATTATTCCCTAGGAAGAAACAGTTGCCCTCGGCTGTCTCTACTAATTCTTCAAATCCGATCAAGCGATCGGCCATAAATTAATGTCAAACGCGTTCCAAGAGTCTCGGTCCCATTGGCAACAAGGCCCTCCTGGTGCTTGAGGGGTGGCTTAGGGCACTGTTGCGCGGAATGATATTGTCCACGTGATCAAAGTTAACGAGAGTTAATTACAACGAAAATCAGTTAAGACATTGTCACATTGTATAGGAAATGTCATTCAAACCGTTAAACCATATTTTTAAAAATCGATTTTCTCATTGTTATCAACCAATTGACATTTCCCCGTCAAACTCGATCGCCATTAATACAATTTACAAGACGCGCCTTATTTTCGGATTTTTACTCTCGACTCTGGATTCTCTGAAAAGTCGCGAGGACCTTCCCTGTATACCCGTTCCGGAGTATCTGTACTCAGGTAAGGTTATCCCGAGGGAGGGTATATGGGAATACGAAAGAGAAGAAAGAGCATCCAGACAAGAAGGTAAAAAGGTGAGACGGCGGTGACAGGGAGAGTTCGATCGAGATTCGTGGACAATATTCTTGGATCCACCTGTCAAGTTGGGCCAGTTACAGGTAAAAATAGAGAAAGAGAAGGAATAATGTCACCGGAGTGATTCGGAGTGACTCTTAAGCCGTCTGGGTCCGGTATACCCTCTATTTAAAGATTTGAGAATTTGGGCCTCATCTTCAGGCCCAGTCCACGAGGGTGACACGTATCCACCTCGCCTCCCTATTTCATTATAGTTTTATGGTAAGATCACGCCGTGAGAAGCAGCGGAAGTCGTCTCGCGAGCTGTCACGGACGGGCCCACACTTAAGGCCCCGAAGCTGGATAAAGTCCTCTTTTACCAGCTGACACCGGAGACGTCGCGAGAATTCGCCGCAGATTCGATCTCCCGTCAACCTGTCCAACCCACTTGGACTCCATTATCGCGTCTACTAAGGGGCAGCTTGAAAATCACCTAGACACACCCTACCTACCAGAAATACCATCCCTGGCATATATTAAATTGCCTTAGTAACCCCCCCCCAAATTAAAAATTTTTAATATTCGTAAAAATGTCAAAAAAAATTTCAAAATCATATTGAATACTGAATGGGGATGCTATTGCATATAGATACCGTTGGTAATTGCATAATAGAAAAAAAAGGGGGGTCAGGACGTTACTCTAGCCCTGAAGATTGGACGATGATCGGGATGACGTTGTGGTAAATTTCACGGGTGGCCTCTCTCAACATGGTACCAAAGGGGGCGTTTATTATGGGGTTTTGCGGGACTCCTGCGCGCAAAGATTAGCACTCCCCGTGGGGATTAGGACGGCCGCTATCTGGTGTCTACGCGTGCGCCTCCCGGGACCCCATCGAATAACGCAAGATACCGTACGATACCATTTCGGCTTTGGACTCATGGGATTTTCATAGTATTTCTATGGGAGTTTGATGGGATCCCGCGGGACTCGTAGCTACGTAGTTAATCACCGACAAAACGACTACGTTTATTCTTATATGAGATAGGTATATACGTAATGCCCATAACCGTTAATAGAATAAGTCCCGATTGCTATCTTCCCCTATGCTACTCAATATTACTCTCCCGACAACACTGCATTCAAGAAAATGATATTTGACTGACTGGAACCGATAGCTGCCTAATCGAATTTCATACGAGAGCGATACGAGCGGGTGTTAACCCGACTGAATCCCAAAGCTTCACGGGTCCTACACTGTAACCTTCTTTTTTCTTTATCTCCATAGGTAGAAACAAGTGCGTCAAGGATTATACATATATACGAGACGTAAGGGTGTCCACCCAGACGTCCGATTCTCACGAGTCGTAACACACGTAGGAATCGTCATATATAGGTATATAAAGGGGAGGAAGAGAGTGGTATCCTGACCGAGCGTGGACAATGAATGTAAGGGCGGCAGAGGATTTATAGAGGAGACACGTGAATGAACGTCTGAATGAAAGCCTGGCCGCCCCCGAACTTTCACCCTTAGAACGACCGTCGAATTAATTTATATTTCCTGCGCCTTAACCAGGTAGACCGTGCAGGTCGTGTAACGATCGTACGTCGGTGTATATACGAAAAATCGGTCGCAGCTTTTTAAACCTGACAGGCCCAAAGAAGAGGTAGTAGACGGGGGAGGGGCGGGAAGAAAAAAAAATGAAAAAAAAATACGGACGGAAGGGTAATCGCATGATTGCGGCGCCGAGTGACATGGCTATCGCATCTCGCATCTCTGAGCTCGCAGTCACGCCTATGTAAACTCAACGTGCCACCTTATGTACCTTGCTGTACGTACTATATACCTATAGTTACATGAGTATCCACATATGTACCGACAGATACGCGTTTATAAGTCCCACTCGTCGAGGGCCCGACGTACGAGTCGCCAGGGGTGGATATACCAGCGCGCTCATAAATACCGTTTGTACATATGTGCTTATGACGTCGGTAAATAGTAAATAGTAAATGGTATATCTCTTTCTCTCGCTCTCTCCGCCGCACTCTTTTTAAGGGTGTCCCCCGCCCCGCCGACCCTCGACAGACAGCCTGACCCAAGTTGGACAAGTATGAAAAGGAGCGGACTCCTCAATGGAGGCGCTCACTCGTGATCGCTACGACGAGGGACACATCTGCCCCAGGATTCCTTCCTGGCAGGCTAGAAGCGTTACCGAGGAGAGATGCTGCGAGGTTATGTTCCCTAGTGAGATAAGACTTGACTGGTATACTAACGCTAGTAGCTCTACTAAACCTGCTACTCCCTTCTGGGCCTTCAGGCCCAGTCCAAACAGCCTATACTCTCTTTCGGGCAAACCTCATGCTAATGTCCCTCTGTCAGTTCACGTTCATATGCCGTGTTACACGTATGGCTAATGCATAGTAGGTATCACATACTCGGATACAGTATCCAACTTCGTACTCACAATCAGTGAGCGTCTAATACTGGCAGATACTACCCAGCGACCTCAGTTGGCCCTACGCGCTAGACATGGTCGGCACGACGTCAAGCGTCGGTATAGGTGTACGTGAATACGTCAGGTAATTGTAAAGCAATGAGGCTGAAAAGTAAGGCCAGGGTGCACGTTTCTTATTGTGGGCTGCCAAGAAAGGTCGTCTGGGTTCGAACCCGGGAAAGATTATAGTGGTTTTTGCGGCTTTTAGTGGGAAACTATGTAAAAGCTGGCATCGACGTGAGATGCAATCTGGTGCAAGAGGACCCTTGACGGGCGACGCCTGCGGTGCGAGACCTCTACTTAACCCGGCTGACAGTCCCGGGCCCTCTAGGAGGAACCTTTTTGTCCTCTGCGCCGCTTAACGCTTCGACGAACGTTTTCAAGACACATAACTCTCCCTTTGGACTCCCATCGACGACGTAGGGCCCAGTGCGGTAGATAGGGAGACGTAAGAAGGACGTTCAAGGGCCCTTGCGGGAACTTCGATAACCCCGTACACGCTATAGCTATACAGTAGTGTACAAGCTGTGAAAACTTTGAGGAATTAATCGCGTCTGAGTCATATTGAAACCAAAGGGAAATGTTACGTATATACATATATATATGTATTGCGTGAGCTCATAACTATATCTATACCGCACAGGGAGACATACGGAACTAGGAGTCAAATGAGGTCTTATCTATGGAACAATGCATGAGAGAGAGAGAGAGAGAGTAGAGGGGACACGTAATACGGTCACGTGTTTTCTGAGAACCAATAAGGAACTAGTTTAAACGGCGAACAGAAAAATTTTGCTGTTTCACGCTCGATCGAGGGTCGTTCGTAAGGGAGAAGAAATGTAATCCCAGGATGGAAAGATCACTGGAGCGTGGAGTACCCCCGAAGGAATCATTGTTGCGGTAAGGTTTGCTTGGGTGGGCGGGATGCTGAGTGGAGTTATGAGAATAAAGGAGAGAGATGCTTTTCTTTCCGGATATAATTTTTCTTCTTCTCTTTTCTCTTTTTTTCTTCTATCTTTTTACTACCCCTCTCACGAAACTCACCCTTAATACGCAAGGAACGAGAGACACGATTCGCGTGACCAGCCAAATTACTTAACAATACTTTCTCTTGGTCCTTACTCTCCCCTCCCTTTTACCATCATTTTATTTATTCCCTTCTCCAAGTATCTTCTCTGAGCTTCTGTTTCTATATTCTATATTGTCTTTCTCTCTCCCTCTCTCTTTCACTCACGCTTTCCTTCTGCTAATACACACCCGCATCTTGTCTGCTTCGACCGCTTCGAAGCTTTTAGAAAGCATTAGTCGAGACTCACGCCTCGTCGCTCGTAGTCGTAACGCATTAAAAGGAGCTTGTAGCGTTGAGACGCTTGAGACTCGTGAATTTCGCGCTTCGTTCTGTATACACAGCTCCTTGAGAATTTTCCTATCTGGCCTCGACTCTCTCGTCTAAATGCAACTTATGTATATTTTCGACAGATATACACATATCTGTGCTCTCTCTATCTTCATCTCTCTTTTTCTCATCTTCGTGCATCTTCCTTTCAGAGATTATTTGCGGCCTGATTTATAGTCATATAGCTGCCAGAAACATCCACAGGTAGTAAAAAGGGTCCTACGCAGCGAGAATGTTTATTTTGGTTGATGAGAAGCTCGCGGGTCAAGGCCGAGTCCACACGTAAATTCACTGGTAGGCAGAGGGACGACCGAGCGGGGTCCGGCATCGGTGGCACAATCGTTAATTAAGGGGTGAGGCACGGAGTGCAGGGGTCACAAACTACACTCATAAATTTCTGGGGCAAACCTACAAAAAAAAAGCGTTACGACCGAGAGAGCGTCTCTTATGGAAGAACCGAAGGAGCTGAAGGAGCTCGGAAAGGTGAAATAGGGAGGTTGCCGCTGCCGGCGATGACTACGTGGGTACAGTCTTATCAGGAAATATAAAATAACAAACTGGTGACATCACGTCAATCACAAAAAATCACCCCTAAACTTAACCCGGTACACCCTATTAAAAAATTCTTTAGAAACCCCGAGTAAACTCAAAAAACAAAGCCCTCCTCTCTCGAATGGCTCAAAAGACAAGCTCGTAGAATCTCAAAATTTCTTTAAGAACGTTACTAAAAATAATTTTACCAACATACAAAATTTTCATACAAAATTTTATACATCATATACACATACGCGAGCTTCAAGTTCACTGTAAAAAAGTTCGCGATCCCGGGCTCTTGGTCCAGGCTGTACCATGGTGGGCCATGGTTCTATATATAGTTGTGGGACAAACACAGATCCAGTAAAGAGGAGCCTCAGTCCCCGGTTACCTATATCCATATCCATATCACGGGGAACGAACGAAACGGAATGGGACGGCACAGGAGATGACACATGGCCGGTGCTTGGCCGGTTAGCTCTTACCGCGAGCCGCCTTCTTCTACATTTCTTCTTCTTCTTCTTCTTCTTCCTTCTCTCATCTTCAGATATCCTCTATATACCTATACTTCTCTCTAGTTTCGTTCCCCAGTCCCCTCCGCTCTTCTTGGTCGACGCAGCATCATCTCGCGGCATCTCCACCTCTTCCTCTTGTACGGTGCCGCGCGAGAGCACAGTAGCGGCAAATACCCATAAATATAAAATATGTCCCTCCTTTCACCCTTTACGAGCCACACGCACACCCAACCCTCCTCCCGTTCCCTCGTCTGGTCAGCTCCCTTCGAGAAACCGTGGACCTCAACACCTTTGTGTACGACATTCCTTCCTTCCTTCTTCTTCTTCTTCTTCTTCTTCTTCTAACTCAGGAACCAGCCTAAGTCTCCCGGAGTACGACGTGCAGTACCCGGACCATGGACCAATGAAAATATCCGATCTTACGAAACGTATACGGGAGATCTAGCGCTTAATAGCTGGCTCGTGAGACTGATGAAAATTCGGTTTTTAGTATATCCAGTGGCAATTAACGTTATATATTCGTTACAGGGGTAATGAGGATCAGTTTAACAATAATTTTACAAAATTAATTATTTTATCTCTCATGATTTTAGTGTACCAATAACCTTGGGCCTGCCACGGGAGATAGTTTGAATTTTAATTAACTCGTTTTCACTCCGGACATTCCTACGTATGATCCAGGGCTCTGAGAATCGGCGCGGTATAAGATTATCGACGACTGTTCAAGAAATACGAAGAGATCAGAAATCCAGGTATAAGACAAACAGATGATATCAATTACCGTCCCTTATCAGTTTTAGCAGATACAAAAATACATACAGTGAGATAAAAAGATAAATCCCACTGGAATCATCGAATGTGAATATTTCGAGATATAATCCAATTGGCGATAGATCCTACTTTAACATCATATCCTCTGACCGTTACATACTCGACCGGAAGTAGATCCCATAATTAACACACGTCCAATATATATATATAATATATAAATCCTTGTTGACGATTTGTCCAGGTTCGTGAAAAAAAAAAATAATAAATACGTACTGATAAAAACTGAAAAACTCACGCATCGGCAAACGTCCCCGGCAATCTATATGTAATAGTTACTGGCAATTAGAGGCATGAAAGGCGTAAGAAATCGACGTGGTTAGACGCGGTTAGAAGAAGGTAGCACGAATAAAAATTCGAATATCCTTTGGGAGTGAGTATTCCGCGTGGTTGGCTCGTCGGGATGAGAAGGCAATTTACCAGGTACGGTTAGCAGTGACACGCCTGGTTTTGTTGGCTAGCGAAGGACTATCTGGCAGGCAGTCAGGCACAGTCAGGAGCGAGGCAGATCGTTCTGGAGGTGGATGTGGATAGGCGTCTGTGGAGGTGTCGGATCCCGTGGTGGAGACGTGGTGGATGCTCGCCCGGATGCCGGAGACGTGGGAGGTGAGACGAAGGTGGAAACCCGTTCTCATTATTATATTCATATTCGTATCCGAGCGCGAAGGGGCAGCCCTAACGTGTCCGCCTTGAGTGGTATAGATATAGCGGTATAAAAATCTCTATAAAAAGTTGAAAAGTGCCGCCGCCGGAGTTGAGGGGCGACAATGGATGAAATATGCCGCAGTGCTTCCCTCTGATTCCCTTCGGTTTCATCTCGCTCGTACGTTGCCAGCATCTTCTCTCTCTCTGACTTCTTCTTGCTTACACACGTATGCTTATACATATAAACGCATCTCAAGATGACCCTACTGGAAGTTTTAGGTGCCGAAGCTTCTTACACCTGCACCTAAACTAAAGTCGGGCCTCCCTTTGGATCACCTGTAGATCCAACGGTCTAACCTATACTGACGGTTTTTGAGAAACGCTGATTGCCACGCTTCGATTCTACACGGCAATTGGCTGCAGCTGGACAATCGGTAGCTGTGCTTATATCGACGTGTACTCGTCATTTAAAATGACCGTCATAAGCGAATGATCCAATTTTTCGAGCGTTTGGATAGATAAGCTGATACGGCTGGCTCTGAAAAATTTTTCGTTGACCCGCTTTATATTACATTGACTTGCACAGTGTCGTGGGACAGTTCATTTAGTCAGGTGTCACGAGGGCCATTACTTACAGAGACTACGGTAATTGCAGCCCTAATTGGCTACTGGATGCTACCGTTCCAACCAATCTGTACGAAGATGATCATAATAACCAGCATGCCACAGTGGGACGTGTACTAAAGTACATATATTTATTATAGAACAAGAGAATCACGTGAGATCCATTAGAAGCGGCAGCTGCGTAATTCAAATAACGATATACACGTTATTAATGATCGCCGTTGCAAAGTACTAAATTCAGGCGTTAACATGCATTTATTAGCATAACTCATTCTCGCCCTTTATCTGTAACATCTTGTTGATAAGGACGCCGTTATTATTATTACTAGTATTATTGATATCCAATACCAGAAGAATGTCTACAGCAAGCCCAGAAGACACATCTGTCGAAACGTAAACGAGCAAGATGAGCCGAACACAAGAGATAGAAACAGTAGAAAATAATCGGTTTGTCCAGGTGTCCTACTGGACCTGTAGCGAACCTCTTCCTGAAGACCCCCTGTCGTGTTTCCCGAAACCGCTAATTAGGAAGCGAGAGGGGGTTTTAAACCGGGTTCGCGATCGAGCCCGGAACACCCAGGGTGTCCCTTTTGCACTGGTAGCTAGGCTGTTTTCCACTGACAATGTCCCCGATTATTAGGCCCGCCGGGGGGTCTCGGTGTAACTCCTGGGTCCTTGGTTTCTCTAGCTTTTCCGACAAGTCTTCTACCTCCTCGTCACTCCTTGTCGTTCGGTGCCAACTTTTATGCCCGTCGTTCTTTTCCAATCCTTGTTGTTGTCCTTCCCTTTGACCAGCCGTACCTATATTTCCCGTCCAGCGTGCTTACAAACTCGACGAAATGCGATGGTAAAAGATAGAGTAGCGTGGAGAAT
>JARPRH010000843.1:87959-99447 GCA_031763665.1 Calameuta haemorrhoidalis
AACTCTTCGATATAGAAACAAAGCATATCCTATGTCAGCACTTTCAGATCTTTGTGCAGATCTAAATAAACTGGGTCGCAAAGCTGCTGCAATGAGTCTAAGCCTTCCATTCCCTATGACAGTAAAAAGAGACTTGATTGATATCCTTGACGACTTTGATGGACCTCTCTGGACAAGTTTAACACCTAGTTGCGAAATAACCACAGATAAAAACATGCAAAGCATTGCACTAAGAGGAGTACTTGAAGAGAGATTAAAAAGACCACTGCACGATGCTAAGAAACAAATGGCCAAACCTGCATATCGTTGTTCTACTGTTCATGAAATGATGACTATGTATCTAGCTTATACATGTCATGCTTCGGCCACTCATTTAACAGTTATCAATGAGCCATTGAAAATAAAAATTCCATTTCCTAAGATTTTCAACAATAATATTCACACAAATGGTGATATCGCTGCCTGGCCTGTAGGCGAAGGTTAGAATATCTTTTCATTGTTATTTTTTAAAAGTTTTATCACTCAACGTTAATTGAGAATAATAAATTATAATTTTCTTTTTACAGATGTTAAATCTGTTCCTGTAATGGCTGGATTTCACAGTGGTGAAGGACTCTCCAAAATGTTTAGTTCTCTTCATGATCAAGCAATGAAAGTTAAGAATATTAAAAAGTTTCACGCTTTTGAAGATTCTGGTTTAGAACAGGATGAATACGTAGAATGTCTCAATCATTTGTTAGACTGTAAAGAAGCATACGAAGATCACTATGTATGATATTACATGAAAGTAATAGTTTTTGCGATAACCCATTGCAAACTATTCGAAAAATTTAATTAAAATCTATGGACTGATTTTTGTTTAATACAAATAAAATAGTTAATTGATTTAAACTTGCCAAAGTTTCTCCTTTCTATAAATTAAAAAATTGAATATTTGTCTAATTTAAGAACGCGTTTGGATAGTCCTTTTTCTAGAGAAAATCGACAGCCCTGATAATGGGAGTGCCAGACACACCCTTATTAAGTACTACTGTGTATTGAGTATAAGGGTGTGAATTCAGTGAAGCTTTTCTCATCATCCAGTAAGCACGGAAGTTCGCAAAAGCTACCTAAATCATCCTGTGACTATTATTTGTTAAATTTAGTCATTACTGCATCTTAGAATCAGTGATATAAAATTATAAGTGAATTAGTTACGGGTTGCTCGTCACTGTAAGACGTGAGGAAACTCCAATCGAAAGTTACAAGAGTACAAGTTACATTCACATGGGAAATACAGTACCTACATTTTCCGAGGAGCAACTCGAGGATTATCAAGATTGTACTTTCTTTACGCGCAAAGAGATTCTCAGGTACTTGAGTATATTCACTGGGCCATCTTAATTCTTTTACTCAAACCAAAAAGAAATGTAATGATATTCCCTAGAATCTATAAACGTTTTCGCGAGATGGGAGAACCAGGAATTGTACCACGCAGTATGACACCACAGGAAGCCGCAAACTTACGTTTACCATTATCGTGCTTGGCTCGATTACCAGAACTGAAGGTACCAGTGTATAAAATTGTACTACGTAAATACCTAGAAAATGATTAAAAAATTATTGTGCAGAATCTTAATAAAATAACAACGTCATGAATCCATTTTTCTTCTCAGGAAAATCCATTCAGAGAAAGAATATCTGAAGTCTTTACAAAGTACAGAGACCCGGGTCTCTCGAGCGATGAGGGAATCTGTTTTGAGGAATTCTTGGAGATGATGTCGGTATTTTCCGAGCAGGCACCTCGTGATCTTAAAGTATTCTACGCCTTCAAGATCTACGGTATGCTTCTTACTTATTTTTGAATTATAAAGTTCTTCTAAAGTCTTAGATACTTCTATTTCCCATAATATAAAGACTTCGACGATGATGGCGTTTTGGGTATTGGCGACCTGGAGCGCACTTGCAAACAGCTAGTGCAAGGAGGACTCACAGCAGAGGAGGTTGCCACAGTTTGTAGAAAAGTTCTGGAAGAGAGTGACGTGGATGGTGATGGAGCTCTGTCCTATCTAGAATTCGAACACGTCATCACCAGAGCTTCTGACTTCCTAGCCACGTTTCACATCCGTATTTAAAATGAATCAGTAGCGCCCAACCTGTAGTAATTTAATAATAGCACCTGCCTTTTAATCTTGCCAAGCCCAAGTGGAACCCTTATATGTGAATCTCTAAAACGTTTAAATAAGAATTAGTCAGAATAGTAAGGTCGTAAGACGTAGGTTAAATTTAAAAAAGACCAATAAGTATTTATTCCAGAGATGAATTGCGTGCACTCGCGAAGATCCCCACAAACGAGGGAACTGGTTCCGCATTAAATATGACGCATAGGTACCGACCCAGAACTAACAGTTCTTTGACCTATGGACTGGTTTCACGGTGTCTCTCGTAAGAGACACTAATTTATCGTTCGGATTCAACTAAATTGGAGTAAGACAACAATTTACATAAATATCTGCCCACGTCAGAGACTTGCGTCTCTAAGGCACTAACGTGCCTTATGATATTTTTCGAGCTCGCGATCCAAAAGGAGACTCTGAAACGGGTAAGAAGAACGAGAGACGGGAAGAGAAAGAGAAAGAAAGAATATGAGAGGGAGTTCATTTCCATTGAAAACCTTTTCAGTGTCGAATGACTTGCCATTTTACAAACCCGTTACGGATCTTTCGAAGCCATATCGAAACCTTCTAAGACCTGAGGGATCACCGGGAATTCAAATCCCACCACTCTGTCAGTAAATTTTGAATAAATGTCGACAAGAATATAAAGCATCTAATAAGTTACTGCATCAGAGTATTATTGAGATCATGTTAAATGAGCGTGCATGGGAGACGGAATAGCCATAGGCGATAAATGAGTCCGGGAGGAGAGTGAAAAGGATTCAAGGATCTAAGGATTAAGATCTACTCGCGAATTTCATATGGGAGATGGAATAGCAGAGTGGGATGGGTGTGGTGCGGAGGGAGGAAAGGAGAGGCGAGGTAAGTGGGGGTTCCTGGGAGCTGGTCTTACATTAAAAAGTGGTCGAAATCGGCGTTAGGCCCTTCTAGCCCGAGAGAGCAAGAGAATGGGAGAATGAGAGAATCTTGTGATTATAGTCGAGTACGCGGTAACTAACCAAGTCTCGAGACCAAGGCCATCCGGTTACTTGTCCCAGCCGACTCCGTGTTCAATCCCCTCTCGGTGTTTCTCGAGACTTCGGCGCGGCTCCTCACGAGTTGTACCGTCGTACCGTACCGCGGTAACGCGGTGCCGTAGTGCGACGGTCTTCCCAGTCTTCCCAGACCAGCATTCTTGAGCCCCGAGGCCTCTCTTGATGCGGCGCGGCAGGGAGGGCCCTGGCACAGCAAGATGAGAAGTCAGAAGAAGAATGAGACGGCAAAGATCGGCCCCACAAGGTGGAGGGGGATTTTAAGCCAACTTTTACGGGCGAGCGTGGGCGACAGGGAACCGGCACGATTCTTGGACCCAGCCTCTCGAAGCTTCTTGGCCTTTGGGACTTGGGCTCTGGACTCTGGTTGCCCATTCTATTTCATGTAACTTCTTTTATTTCTTTCTAAGGACCTGGCGCTCTGGCTTCTATGCAATTTAAAATTAACCTCTAGGTTATGCTCTGGAAATACATTCAACTTTGTCGGTCTGATTTATGAAACCACCGTTCGTGGATCTTTCATCTCGGATAGATCGAATGGAGACTCTTGCGAAATATTTCTGATCATTGAATTAATGTGCCTGCGTACGTAACAATTTGTAAGTGTTCATAGACTTACACTCTATTTCAAAGTTTATGATCGTATATTAAACGTAGTTTGGCATGCTGTATGGATACGGGGAGTAGAGTATCCAGTTGAAATAATATCGGCGCCGGCTACACGGATTTTGCTGAGCTCGTAGGACGAGGAAGGAGACCGTAGAGAACATGGGCTATATAGTAGAGTCTGTAAGTGTTGGAGGAGGTGAAGGATGAGGTAAAAGAGGATGAAGATGAGGAGGAGAAGAAGGAGGACGGACGAAGGGTTTGAGAGAGCGAGGCGTCGGTTGGCCAACGGAATGCGGCTTGACCGGCCGGCGGACTGGCCGAACGGCCGGCAGTCATCCTGGCGATCCCCCGTTTTTCCCCCGGTGCTCCGATCTCGCTCGAATAGCCCAACTGCCGTTGGCCCTAATGGACCCCATTGGGGTGCTCGAATATTCTTTCACTATCTCGGACATCTCAGCCAGCATCCGTAATCTGCGTACACTCCTGGTCGCATCACTGCAAAACCATCTTCTAAGCTTTTCCAACGCGGTTCCATTATTTCTTTTCTATCCAGAAGAACTGCAGCTCTACCACGAATCAAGTACCAGCCAACAAGCCGATCAACTAGATAGGTGAAAAAACCTTTGGCTCGTGTCTTCTGCGCCCTTCACGTACTGCCACATTGCTGATCAAGAGTTCCTGAAGAAAAGGAACAATGACAGAGGCAAGAGTAGCGCATAAAGATAGAATACTAATTATAACAGCTAATTGCAAATAGTCATAAGGTTGGAAGACACGAGTCGAGTCATCAGTTGTAATTGCGATTCATTGAACTGGATCATTTCCAATGAAAGATGGATGTTGCTCCTCGTGTAAATATAACTCATCTCAATACAAAGTTTTCTATAATAATTAGTTAGTCCTGTCTCTTCTTTTACATGGCTTCCGTTTGTAACTGGATATTCATTCCAAAAACTTTCTGATGCATATCACTTGGTTGGTTAGTACAGCGCCAAAAATGGCATCCCTTTTATTTAATAATATCTCACGGCTGATGCTCCAAGTAGATCTGCTTTCCATGCGAGTGCCAGTCAAATGTATTCGTGGAACGTAGCGCGCATTCGAAATATATGTACGATTCGCTCATAGAATTCCAACCGGTACGTGAATTCCGTCTTTTCGGGGAAAGAGCACAAGTCGTAGGAATGCTGTAGTCCATTATTCCTGACACTGCGTTAGATATACATCTCATTATAAAGCACTCATTACAATATTACCTAATGAAGAAATCAAATGGAAAATTCATCCAGACCATCCAGTAGTAAAGAATTTTTTGCATTGAATAGAGCAGCATAATATCATCTAGCGACTGATATGTAATTCCTGAGGAAGGTCGAGGTCCTTGATTAAGTGTAGCAGTATAGAAATTCGTGGAGGAACATTGTAAAAGTAAAGCAGCACCGGTTGCCGGCTGTAGAACCGGAGACGACGGTCTCTTGGATGGCGAGGAGGTCCAGCCAGGCTCCATCTGCATAACCGGTACGCGAGTCTTCTACACTCTCCATTGACGTCTTTGGTATAATACCCGGACCATCCTGAAGTAACATTATATACCAAAGCGCAATTGCACTCTAGCCTTCCCGTGACTTCTCGAAAGAGCTCCAAGACCAAGAACTGGTAGAAGCGTAGGCGCGTCGACTACTCGACGACCGATGACATCACCGCTTCTGCCGGGAGTCCTTCTCCAGGGATGCGAAAGCAGTTCGAATAGTGATGTCGCTGATCGCTCTTCCCTCCGGGTCTTCCTACCTCGAAGAGTATCAGCTCCAGAGTCCACTTTGGTCCAAGCAAGCAAGGATAATCGTTACACTCTGATATATCTCATCTTTCTGCATACTATACATTGTAGATGAAATATCTGTTCTGTGCAAAAAAATAAGGGTAAAATCATCTTCCATAATTATGAGCTTTAGAATCTCTTGAAATGCTTCTAAAGATACATACCAATTTGCTCAAATTCGTGAACGGCTCGATTCGATTGCTGGAGCCCAACGATGCTGCAAGGTACTCGTTACTTATCTAGTCGCGTGGAGACTTCAATGCTCGGCTTGCCGCGACCGCAATGTCGCTTGCTCGTCAGCGCATCAAGCCAAACCGCCTTCTTGTCATCATAGCCATCTCTGCTAATTAAAGAGGAGAGAAGGAAGGAAGTAAATGTCTTATAAAAATATTAAACACATACGACCATGATGTTTTCCATAAATGGAGAGAACTGTCAAAATAGAAGGCCACCCACGTTATCTCTTTCGTTTAAGATCTCTTTGCAATGTAGAGGAAAGCCAGAGGTTATATCCCGTTCGCAACTAGACGCCTCCGGTATCCCTGTCTCTCTCTTACGTCCACGAAGTCCCATCGCTCTGTCTCACTCGCACTCACGGATGATATACCAATCTTGAAATCCAAGACCTAGACCTTCCCTGACTGGTTCGACGTACCTCTCTCTACCTGCACGAGATACATTTCTATGAGCTCCTTGGTGATTAATGAATTAATAAACATAGTTATCTCTTGACTTTTAAATGAAAAATTATACAATTGTTTTCATGAATTTTCAAATATTTTTAAAATATCTATCCTCCATCTTCTTTCATTGGTTAAATTGAAACAACGGTACCCAGTGGTGACTTCGTTAACGTTTGTCTAGTGCGGCACGCCACGAAATCCGAGTACCATCAGTGGGATTCCTACCTGACAAACTGATCTACCTGGACCCACCGAGCCTTAACAATGTACGCCATGGGAAAAAGTTATTAATGGTTGCACACATCCTGTAGAGTCATCTGCCTCAAACAGTGATCTTCGATACTTTATTACGTGCGGCAAACCTCACTCAACTTAGATCTCAGAAATTTTCTTATGACATTTGAAAAATTGAATTATTGGATTTTGCTGGTAAGATACGTGTGTGCACTTTTGCCAAATTCATTATGATATTCAAACTCCTAATCTCCTGTGTATAAATGTCTCTGACTACTGGACCCAGAAAAATGTCAGTATCGAATGAAGAATGTAAAGTCTAGATGCGTCCAGTCGAATGGTATTCAAAAATTATAGTTTACTCATTACTTTAAAAACTGTCTAGTATCTCGACATTGTTCGATACAGTGAGTATTTCACGTTTCTCAACCAGAAATACATCTGTGCATATTATACAAGAGATAAAGAAAAAGGCTGATAAGATATGAGTGAAAAAAAAATTTGTAACGTAGACGACAGATCTCGCGACAGAATTGACCAATGCATTCATAGCTTTATCTCCAGAATGAACGACGGCAGATAAACTATTTAAATAGGGGTTTGGAAGTTGATAGATTTCGAACTGTCAAGAAATCTAGAGTGTATTTGCCAAATTTTTTAGGATAACGAAAATAAAAAAAACGCATTACACTAACAATTTTTTAAGATTCATAAAAATTATTCAACGTTATACGACAGAAGGTTTTATAGTACCTAAAGTCTTGCGTATAGAGAATTTTGAGAATGATCGAAGGGTACCATAGGGCATGGTTTTCGAAATCTACCTGAGCTGAACCTGTGGGGAACGACAATGGCGGGCTTCTCAACCCCAGAAGAAAACACGGGAGCGGCATCGTACTAACCGAAACCTGTGCAGGCCCTTCGAAGGGCGAGACACCCATAAACTTACTTCAGACTTTGGTTTAGGGGGTTCGTCGGAGGTTTTCTTTTTACCGAAGCGGGCAGGTGCGAACCGATTTCTATAGTCCCTTCACGGTAACGCGAGCGAAAAGCTCAGGAATCGTAAGCGAAATGCGGGCTTTGGCGACGAGAAAAATAAATAAATTTACATCGATCGGTAATTTCGTGGTTAAGTAAAACGTGAAGATTTCTTGTTAGAAAATACTACAGTTCTGGATCTATAAGCTTAATCAACCGTGCGACTAATCGATTAACCCCGCCACTTCTATCAGAACCACTTTCCTCTACGCTCGTCACTTTGTTCTCTCTTTATCTTATGCATTTACTAAGTCCAGCATCGCGTCTCGCTCCTTTACCGCTTAAGTCCCTAAATTTCAATGAGTTCGATACAGAGCCCGGAACGATACCGGGTGAGACCAGTGACTACTAGAGACACGTTGAAAGGATTCAAAGTGGTGTAGAGCATCGACAGGACAGTGGTACTGTAAGAAGTCGGATGTACACGGAAAACGGGCGAAGCAAGGACGTCTGACATCCGGCGGAAGTCGAAGGGCGTCGGCTTCTCGGCAAAATCCTTCGCCGAAATACCAAACGTGTGCGTCCTCGATCTTCCTCACAGTTGAAATCACAAGAGGCGCCTTATTCGCAAAATAAAGAAATATCTCGATGATTTAGACGGAGATGGGGTGACCTTCGAAGGCAGCCCTGCCAGGCATACGAAATTTCATTCACGCACCCATAGACGAGTACGTCACGGGGTATCTTAACATGCCGCACACAAGAGCAGAGATCCCTTTTACTAATTGGACATTTCGCTCTGCTTGATTCGGAGTAACAGCAAACTTTCGTTGTCGAACGAATGATGAAAGTTAACATTGTCAGGAAGGTGTTTTAAAAAGTCTCTCTCCTCGAGGTTCCTCATAGAATTTTCCTGAAAAAGCGAAGAGACGTCGCTGTAGAATGGGCGAAATACGCGGCAAACGAGTGGTAAAACGTAGAGACGGCGGAGGGCAGGCAGGCAGGCAGGCAGGCAGAAGGCGGCGAGGCAAGGCGAGGCAAACGTGAGGCAGCGTTGGTCGTGATGAGGTGAGGTGAAGTGAGGTGAGACGAGGAGAGATTGGATGGACGATGGTGAACTGGTGAGGCTCCAAGGGAGTTGGGTCATTGGTAGTAACGTGTTCAGCGTATGGGAATCGTTAGGAAGCGGCCGTGTTCGTTGGAATGTCCTTTTTTCCTCTTTGTGTCTCTCTATAGCGGAGTACCGGTCCGCTCTCGAGCTCACGAGCTGCTCGCAGGTAGAAAGGAACCGGTGGGATAACTCGAGGTGCAATTGGTTCTCTCGGGTCCGTGACGTCACGGAGCGATTCGAACTGGCGAATCATCGGTCTAGCTTCTTGGTTCAGGTGGGAGAGGCGAAAGGTGTGTGTGGCCCCAAACGTGGGGCGCGGGGTCAGTTTCTCAGTGAGTGCGGTAGTGATCTCATCTCTCGAGCGCCAGGTGTGACTCTCTGTGCCCCCCTCCGTTCAGAAACTTTCCTCTTTCCTTAAAATTCACCCTCAATATTTGAAAACTACATCAGCCGTCGTTGTTGAGAATAAAATTTACTTGCTTATCGATAGTCCATCCATATAGTTTTTGGAGTTTACTCCAATACACTATCCATTGGGTACTTTGAATCATACTCTATAAATACTCATAAGAGTTTTACCCACTGGAGAAATTCCTATCCTTGAATTATCCATCGTGTCAGGCACCGAGGTTTCATCAGTTCACAGCAGTCTTCCTCAATTTTTGCGATACCTTGTATCGTGGCCCATCGTGATCGTTACTCTCAATGGCCGCAACTGCTCATCTGCCTGGCTGGTTGCTTAGCTTCCTGACTGACTGCCCACCTACTCACCTGGCCACCAAGCGGCCCGTCATTCGTCTTCTCTATCTTTGGTAAGATTACTGGATGGCCTCGGGATTGCAAACTTTCTGTCTTACCTTCTTCTTCCTCCTGTAGACGTTAACATTGATCACTCCGTGTACGAATTAGCACGAGTGCAAACTGGAGGCTATTAGTATTCCTTATCCCCGTGACCCGGTTTGCTCTCGACGGAGAGCATGTGTGTATCTGTGCGCGTGCGGGCATGTGTGGACGTGCGAGAGAGAAAATGTCTTTCAGTCCTCTGGGAACGTGCGTACATTTACGAAATTGCACGCAGCTGGAATTCCTTGAGCAAAATTAGTGCATTAACCTTGTACGCGCCTCTTCGCTTTTCTCTTCCTCTGCTACGTAATGTTTAACAAGCGAGAAACCACGCGACAGACTTTTGGGACTGAAAATTAAACTTTGCACCTTTCATTTATTATTTGACATTGGCAAACCTAACAGCTTTTATGATTGAACTCCAGAGCATTGACTTACTTGAAGATTACTTTACTAGAATTTCTTCTATTCTTCTTGTGGCTCTTCAGCTTTCACATGTAATGTCTTTTCCTAGAGCTATCAATATTCTTCTTCATAAACGATTCACAGATATTCGCATCGGGAATGATCTTTGTATTACGAAATCTAGGGACAAACAAGGAGGAATTAGCTGATAATCGAAAAGATCAACAAGCCGTATCGTATGACGACCCTCGAGCGTTCGCTATAACGTTTACTTCGCTAATTTGAAAATCTAAATCAGTTCTTACTTTAGCTCTTCTTCAAGGCTGTTTTCTTATATTTGAATTTCTTCTGCTTATTGTCCTTTTCGAAATATTCGTTACGCTCACATTCCAGTAGGCAATTTCCATAGTAAATTTCCTTCCAAATAGCACAGCTCACATAACTGTAACGAGTAAAATTACTCAACTGAAAATTGCTACTGACCAACGTATCCTGACATTAGCATTACAAGTTAAACTTGTTTCCAAACTATTATTAAAAAAGGATACAGTACTTAAATGAAATCTACATAATATCCAAGTAGGACTATTTTCATCATGGACCTTTGACTCTGAGACTAAGCTCCAGATGATATTTAGATTATTAAAAGAGATTCTACTGTATATCTAAAAGATGAATCGAAAGGCTGAGAATGGATTGAAAATAAAATCGAATCCGGGTACGTGTACGAGATATGGCAAGATCATAACTTTCTCCCAATGGACGTCGTTGCGAAACAGTTAACCCCTACCGTGCCGCAGCCGCCATGACGACCGGCACAGCCACCGGTTTCGACTGGTATAATTTATAATTTTGAGTACTAGATTATTTTTAGTAATACAATTTAAAAGTATAATTTGAAAAAATGTAAAAAGACATTGATCAACTAAATCCATAGAGAAAATACATGACAATTTTTTTTCCCCTTAAACAAATCTGTATTGCATAAATACCTATGTATATTAATGATTAAGAGCATAATGATTTAACTCTATACGGTGTCTACATATTTCTGGACTAACATTTTGTAGCTTCACCGGTGGCAAGGTAAAGGCAGTACGCGTGAACGGGCAGGTCGGCAACAAATAAGAATTCCAAGTGCTCTTAGCCGCTGGGCATCATGTGCGCCGAAGCCTAAGAACACGAGCGGCGTTAGAGACGACTTTCACTCCGAAATGTCAACGGTTCTTTCACTTTTCAGAACCTCGTGAGCCGCTTGATACTCCACAGCTATGATAACGAGACTTCTGTCACAAAAGGCAACATCACCCCTGAAATTTGATTCTGATATGTATTTTTACATAGTTAGATTTTATTATCCTAGTATAATAATCAGTATCCAACTGTCAAATTTATTTCTTATATTACTGAATATATTTCTTACCTAAGAATTTTGTTTTAGGATCCAATTTCCAAGGACGAGCAGGTACAAATAATGGAGTGGCATTTCTGAAGATGAAAATTCCAAGATGGCAGATTTTGGCGGGGACATTTTCTTTGGTTATCTAGCTGTATGAGTTTCATTAGACTTCATAAAGCTAGGTTACCGGAGTTAAGCTCCTCGCCGTATCAACACCACC
>JARPRH010000843.1:208449-220176 GCA_031763665.1 Calameuta haemorrhoidalis
TTGCAAGTAGAGAGCGCCGGCGCTAGGGGGTAGTCGATATTTGGGAATAGCAGGGGATAGAGGACCTTGAGAGTCAAACCCTCAAATTCTGGGCGTATCTTCAGCTCTAGTAATATTGGAGGGTGCAGATTGATTGGGATGTTGGGTAGAACCCTTTTGCCTCGTGGAAATCCATAATGGGGATATTGAAAATGTTTCAATATCTGTTACAAAAGATTCTTCTGAAGAACATGCCATCCTCTTAGCACTATTTTTTTAGCTATTTTAGCATCCAATATTTTTAATTTTTTTCAAGGTTCATTTGGTCCTTTTAAATGTACACATGTATTCGGAAATGGAGGGGAAATTGAAGTATGCACGAGATGCACAGGTGATTCATCTAATGTGTCGACATAGGGAGATAATCCTGGCTCAGACACGTACTGAAGATCGGAAAGCAATAACTTTTTCCGAAAACATGGAAACTCCACGTGAGAACTCTTGAATATTACGATTTTCTAGAGCGGTTATTTTTTTTTTTCAGTTTCAAGATGATTCTATGTGAGCACACTCTTGATTTTTTTTTAACAGAACAATACGAATAATTAATGAATAGAATAATATACTTACTTTACGCGGCCGAATTCGTCACGTGGTACAGGCGGCTTAGCATCGGTACCGATGAGCATGGAACGATAGGATTCGACCTTCTTTCCCACCTCTTCAGCAGTGAATCTGTAACATAAAGAAATAATAAGTTTCATTCTTTGGGACTGTGCCACGAGGTGTTATTTGTGTCAACGTTTATTCAAGTTGTATTTATTGAAGCCAACAGTATGCAGCTTAGATACTATGGATTCCCTGAATCCTGTTAACAGCTAGACATCTGAAACGGTCTTGAGAAAATACTTTAATCAGGTCTATCGAGCACAGGTGTATTTAATAAAATAATATGGCTTGTGCAGATAATAAATATATTGTTGCACTTTGTGGATTTTAGATAAAATCTCATTACTGATTTAACACTATGTAAGGGTAGTTGTTGGATAAATGGGTATTACGGGGCACTAGACGTAATTGGTATATTTAACTCGATTTCTAAATTAACACATGGACTTATTGTGTCATTGCTTGTTTAAACAGCTAAGTCATTGAATGGAGTGTAGATATCAGATTTTTTTGATAAAATGTGAACCAGTATACTGGATGACATGGTGACAAAAATAAGTAATTTATTAAATATTTTTATGTATTCTATAGTTACCCTTGTTCTTCAAGTATATCCGCAAGTTCTGCACATTTGACTTCGATCTTTCGCTTTCTGACATGATCCAGAATTTCTTTATTTGGTTGTTTGTTCAGTTGATCTAACTTTGCCTCTTCACTTTTGTAGTTGACTTTATCCTTGGTTTTGCGTACAATTGCCCAATTTCTCTGAACATGTCCATTGGTTCCTGAGCCACGCGGTGTTTGGAGTCCAATTCCATTATACATGATGTTCTATTCTGTAAAAAGAATTTTTAAATCTGTCGATATTTAGTGTATATAACAAATAATTTTGATTATATACTAAAGGCTGTGACAATCATAAAAGTTTAGAACATAATAGAACCAATAAAAATTTAAATATGAAATAGCTATAACTAATCGTTTAAACTAAAACTCATACAAGTAATTGATAAAACTAATTGAATTATATATTATATTAAAATATACTATAAAAATATAAAGCATATATCAAGTATTCTATTAAAATCTTAGAATCAAATTTTGTAAAAATAAACTATATCGAAAGCATAAGATCACCTCTACATTGTATATATTATATTACTCAAATTATATAAATATTACTGTGGCATTCCAGAATAAATATAATAAGTCTCAGGGCATAAGTACTAATGTATGTCAACACAGGATTCTATTCAATAGATGTCGTATCCTCAGAGTTACATATAGGCGGCAAAGTTAACGACGGATGGCTGCTGAAGTAGAGGTTAGAATTGAATGCACGCAAATCAATTATCGATCCGAGGTGATACTGCGCAAATATCCGAGAGAATTAATAGTGATGCATAAAATCGGAAATTTACCCTCAAGTTGACCGTTTTCGATACGCAGTGTCAAGCAGATACTTCGTAATCCTGGAATAATTTTCAGAGTAAATTTGGCTGCCGAACAGCAACTATTACACAAAGACCGCCGCACTAAACAAGCGTTACCATTTTACATTCCACTTTTCACTTGTGGTTATAAGAGGGCGCCACCAGTGCAACTACGATTGCATATGCGCAATCAAACTTTCCAAAACTTACGCAATCTGCGCACGCAAATTAGATTTCGATTTCACATCAAATTCTCTCACCCTATCGAAAAAACA
This sequence comes from Calameuta haemorrhoidalis, assembly GCA_031763665.1. NCBI lineage: Eukaryota > Metazoa > Arthropoda > Insecta > Hymenoptera > Cephidae > Calameuta > Calameuta haemorrhoidalis. Next base: position 210,806 of record JARPRH010000843.1, read on the forward strand.
TTTAAACTTAATACATGCTCTGTGCGAATGTTTTATTATAGTTAAAACCGATTATATTACAACACCATCAATCATCTATAATCTATAACTAACGATATCAGTTACGTTTGATCGGTATACTAAATCGACAAAAGAAAAGCGCGCTGCCGTTTCAAGGAATGGATACAAGTGTATTACTAACGTTATAACTTATTTTCAGAGGCTTTTTGTGCACTTACGATCATAGCAGCGCGCAAAACCAAACTCTCACTTCTGATATAAAAAATAAATTAAAAAATACAACGAATCCTGTTTTACAGGTACACAGCATCAGACAGTTAAATGATCGTATAAACCATCTAGTATATAAGTAATCTATTAACAAATAGCTCTAACACTAAGCTTACTCTACTTATATATTGCCACGCTCGAGAAGAAGGTATCGGTATACTTAGAAAATGTGAATTATTAAAAAAAAAATACCGAAAAGCAAAAGTAGCTTTAAAAAATATTGTAACAAAATGTACGGGATAATAGTGCACATACAGATTGTTATTTATGAGAAACTGACATTAGACACTGTGTCACGAAATGGAGCAAATTACTCGAGCTCCAGCTAGCGACTGGCTGATTGCGTGCGTTGCTACGGACATTATGTTTAAAATTGTAATAAGAGCGACGCAATGTATCAAGCGTTATTGATAAGCGTGAAACAGATTATTATTAGCGATGCGACAAACTGAAATTTGTCATTTAAAACTTTGGCAACATTTATGGCACGGCATATAATATGGGAGCGTCCCATCTTAATTTCTCTTATGCATTACACATTACATTGTTTCACATATGTATCATACTTTACACGTTCACCTGTTAAGCTCATGCTCCTCCAGTAACCAATTAACTTCGTCATGGTTATACAACAAGAAAATCAAAATTTAAAAAAAAATAAGAATTTCAATCAAACACCTACTCATAACGTATGATTTTTTCAACAATCATTATTGAATTAATATTTTTAACTCCACAGTTATTCATAAGTTGCACTGTACCTGAATTTGAGTATCATAATAAAAATCAAAGTTTCAGCTTATTATCTTACTTAATCACGTTACAGATTGAGCAAAGATTCTGCTGACGTATAAGTCTGATTAAAGTACCAAGTTTCAGAATAATGAAAAGTTTAAGATTTCGTTATTCAAATATTATGAGAGGACCATGATTAAAGGAGATTAACGAAAAGGAGTATTTCTCTCATAAAGTATCACAGTCAAGCACTATATATCAAGGAAGAAATAGACTCTTTGTAATCTAGAGCCAAAGTAAAGTAGAAAGAGCTATGAGGTAGCTTTAAGCAATTGATAGGAAAATTAAAAAAAAAATAGAAATAATTATACGACGGAGTATCTCATGTTAAAGACGTCTTCAACAATATTGTAATAATAAGTCGAACGTTGTTATAATCTTTTTGACTCTTCTCTTTGATTTGATTATGAATTATCGCGCGCTCGACAAAATATAATTATTAGTATACAGCAATATCACACAACCAATATAGACTCACTTTATGTGGACGAAAATACAAAAAATAAAAAGAAAACATATAGTTACTTTCAGACGAGATTACTTCGCCAATGTTATAAGACCAGCTGTAATAAAAGCTTGACGATATACTACGTTTGAGCCTCATCTTTCCTCTACGTTACCACCACTGGTATGTACGAATCTCCATGTGTTACATGACAGAGCAAAAAATAAAAGAAACGAAACATAAAAAGAACTGCTAAATAACTTCGTAATTCTCTAAGTATATAAGACTAAGTTCTTTTTGCTCTATACCTCTCTTCCTTTAAGTATCAAAGTAGTCCCGAAATTCATTCGCCTCTTTCATATTTTGTCTTATTTATTCTTAAGGAGTATCCTTCATAGACGACGTCTACGGCTACGAAAATATAAAACTAAAGCATATTATTTTTGGTTTGCTTTAGACTTAATAATATCGTTATTTAAGAAATAGCAATACATAAAAGAAGAAAAATGGCTCCTGTGTCACGAAGAAGCTCTGAAACAAGCAAAAAAGCGATTCGATAATCGATCAAATTCTTGTCTATTCTTATTAAGTCTAAATTGCTGTACCAAAATTGAATTAGTTAAATTTTGGATTTCAAGCCTCTTTTTTTTCTTTACATAGAAATACACGAATTTTAGAAAAATTATGAAAATCGCGAGCCTCGGAATAATTATTCCGATCAGACTGTTAAACTCGATGACAGTAGGAGTAGAACACCGCGACCTCAGTCTATGTAGGCAGTCCTTAAAAATTCCAACACATCCCATTTTATACACCGTCACAATGGGAATGTTGCTGAACAACAGTACCTATAAATTGACGACACGGAGACAATTAAAAATTAGACAGCTATTGTAAATAATTACATCGACGATAACTTGTCTAATGCTAATTAGATTGTAGACGATTAGCGATGGGAAGGACCAGGCAGTGCTGAGATTATCGCGAGCCCATTGTCATCTGGGAGTCGATTCGGTTTGCCTCATCCTGTCAAAGTGGCGCCGATAATTAGCCCGTCCTCGTCCTCTGTTACGGTGACCATGATTGTTATGCCCGTGATGATTATGGTGGGATTGTCGTGGTGGATACTGATTTAGATTTGATTGTTGAGATTGCTGCTGTGCTGTCTGCTTCGCTTGAGGATGTTGCTGTGAAATATTTTTCAAATAATTGATATAGAATCAGGATCGCATAGACTGAATTACGTTCAAAAATATTACAATAAATAGTTTTTATAAAGGTATCTTGTTTACCATTTGAGTAAAAGTGTGTGCTGCTTGATTTGCAAATGCATTCAAACTGGTTCCAGGAGGACTAACTTCCTCTGTGGCTACAGCAGGATCATCTTCCGTTCTTAGTAACATCTTAACTCCTTCAGCTTCAGGGTCAATAATCCCTCCACGTTGTTGCTGACGTAAGAATAATGCGGCCATTTGCCGTTGTAATTCACGTAATTCTGTTGTCACTGAAAAGTCTGTGGCTGCTTCAACATCTATTGGAGGTGGAGCAGACCAAAGACTTTCAACGTCACAGTTTATGGACTCGCGACAAACAGGGCAAATTGCCTATTTAACAGAGGACATTTAGCAAATTAGATTAACTAAAAGAAACATAATATTTCTATGATAAAAACTTACTTGAAATTTACTTGTGGGATCTTGCTGCCATTGAGGAAGTTTTTCTTGTTCTTCTCTATAATAACGTTCAGCAGCTGCAACATGGGCTGCTAAGCAATGCGAATGAAAGTGATGATAACACTCAGTTTTGGTGAATTCATCACCCTCACGGAATCCATATAGACAAACAGCACACTGCCCAGTTGGAAGATTACTATGAGTCAAGTGCTCCCGAACCAACTAACATCAAAATTCATTATTAATACCATATTAGAGAATAAAAAGAATATATCAGTACTATTACAGAACAGTAAGATTACTTCGATTAATTCAAACATGACTGGCTGTCCAACAAAATCTTTGCATTTCGCTTCTGCATCCGATTGAATAAGTTTGACCGTATCTTCATCCAGTCCTCTAGGATTCCTGAGATTAACACTTGGAGAAACATCTGGATAACCAGGAGGTAACTGAACCACTAGTCTCACACAGACATACTGAGACTGAGAATCCTCTCCCGTTGATGGAAACACCAGAGTCTCTATACATTCTGGCTCACCCCTAGATAATATTCCCTATATAATAACGATACTATAAAAAAAAGATAGGCAGCTCATACCTCTCATTTTCTTTGATGTTCAATTCATCATCCAGGAGAATAGCCTTCAGAGCTTCTACCTCATCAGTCACCCTATAAGTCACAAGAAATTTCATCATTCACACAATGAGTTTGTTCCATCTGCAAAGCATTTTATCAAATCGAAGTCACCTTTCATCCACAATACTGTCTGACATTTTTCTGCAAGGAAACACCCGTGATTAATACCTTTCGAAAACAGAGCTTTTTGACAATCCAAGCCTGTTTCGACTTTCGACAGACTTTACAAGGGTTGCAGACAGGACCGTGGCAGACAGCTTAAGCGTCCAGCGTTTCCCAAAGTCTTCTGCTACCAATTGTACCAATGTTATTTTAGGGTGCGATTGTGTGCCAAAATCGCACTGCAAAAACAGGGATTTGCAGAAACTCCAATCACTGATACTGACAGTCTAGTTTCTATTGATTCAATTGCATCGAATCTGTATTATCGGTTGTACCTTGGAAATTTACGCTTTAACAGAGACCAGAGATGAGCAGGGAGATGCACAACGCTCCGGTTTTAGGCGATACCAAAAGTATGGCGCTAAATCGTAGCGGCGAGTCCGGGAGTAGGACTTTGTGATCATCGCCTCCGTTGATAATGCATATCACGTCGTAGCCGAGTTGACCGTGATCACGAACGTATAGCTTGGTGGCTAGAGGACCGTGAGAAAGTTAGCATGGGAAAATAAAGATTTATGTTTTTATGCCTATATAAACAGACCAAGCTGGGTCCACCACACTTGGTCTCACTAACCTGTAATGGCAATCTCAACTTACTACACGTCATAATTTTGGGCTTTTCAAGGGCTGTCGAATGCGCCTGGTCCCAATTAAATCGGACGACTCCTTCGAAAATGCCACCCAGAAAACGAGTGTGGTGGACCTAGGTCCACCAGCACCAGCTAGTCGCCATCGTTTCTTCCTAACTTTCCAAAAATGTCCGTGGAGAATATTGACTGATTTTTCAAATATGTTTCAATCTCTAAATCGAAGGTATTCACCGTATCTTCAGTAAATGAATATTTTCCTATTTGAAGAGAGTTAATATCGCAGATTTATACTTTTTGACATATTTTTATTTTTTCATAGTATTTTACACATTATCATTTTGTTTTTATTTTATATCATTTTAAATATAATTTTTATTTCCTCATTCTTTCGGGTTCCTTGAATATGTAAATAAAGATAATGACAATTATGTCGCAACAGTCAAACTTCTCTAAATAGGTATGGGTAGATCCTTGGTGACTAGGATGAGAATCTGGTCGATGCCAAGACACCAATTTGCAATGTTTTTAGAAACTTTACACCAGTTTTCACCATGATGCGGTTCTGCAGCGACGCATCGTTTCTTCACGTCTTCCTGTTGCTCTACGGTTCCATTAAGAAGTTCGAATTTGTAAAAATACGCCCAAGCATCCCCAAGATCAGGGTCGATTTTTACTGTGCGATTAAACCAATCTCGACATTTCGAGATCTTGTGTTCACACCAGAAAAGCCTGCAATTAACAATAAAAATAATTATTGCATTTTTCGCTCAATAATTGGAAATAGCAAGTCCACTTAATGATCATTTACTCACTTAGATACGGCTAGAAGAACATGTGCGTCATGTTCACATTTTTTCAATGCATCTACACTCTTTGTTTTACGTTGTGGTCGAGCCTCCATGAAGATAGCTTCCGCCCAAAGGAGACCGGAAGTAGGACATTCTTGAAGAGCTTTTGCCATCAATGTATTTGCCATGTCGCGTACGCCACCAGTTTTTAATTCGTTTCTTACGGCTTCTAACCAGAGTTCTGCATTTTTGGGATTACGCAAGCGAGCCTTCTCCAGGACTGATCGAGCCTTTGTTACCTGTCCTTTGCGATGCTCAAGTTGTGCGAGAAGACGCCATAGTGGAACAGATGTTGGACATTTTTTAATCTGCATAAAAATATTTCACGTTTTAGCTGCCAAAGTAAAATAAATTTTAATCATTTATGATTTTATTGACACTTACGGCTTGATTATATGTTTCCAGAGCTTTATCCAAACTTCCTTGCTGTTCTTCAATCTGCCCCTTCATTAACCATAATTTTGGAAAATCATCGAAAGCTTCAATGGCTTCCTTGAGTAAGTGAAGGGCTGCATCAAGATTATTTAGTGCCCATTCTAATTTTGCACTCTTCATCATGACTCTGGGAGTTGGTGCCGAAGCTCGAGCTTTTGCCAAAAGTCTTCTAGCACGTTCGTATTCTGAATTCTCTGATTCTAATTTCACAGCGGCCAGCCAAATTTCTTCAGAATTTGGATTAGCTTGGAAAGCCAGTGAAAGAATTCCCCTAGCTGCCGGGACATCTCCCTGGAAATTAAAGAATGACTTAGAAGACGTGAAGAATTAAAAAATGAATAAGAATTCGATTTTCACTTACAGCCAGCCACTTAGACTTGGCACCCATTAGCCAAAGAACTTCACTCTTGGGACAATGAGCAACAGCTCTCTGAAGAAGAGATTCCAGGGATTCTCTGGTTCCATAAGTCTTTTCAAAATAGGCAGCCCTTAACCATATAGATTTCTTACTAGGGAAAGCAGTTAATGCATATGCATAAACAGCCCTGGCACATTCCAAGGCCCCTTGCTGGGCACACTATTAAAGAGAATATTTGAATGAGACAAATTTAATGACAGCCATCAGTTAGGAAATGACGTTTTACTTACAGTCTCTGCATCCTCCATCCACGTGTGCTTGCGATCTTCTTCTTCAACACCAAAGCTAATAATGGCTTTCACAATGACTTGACAGCAATGCACAGCACCAGCTTTTTCAGCTTCCATGGCTTCTTTGAACCAGTGTTCCCGATTGATTTCAACGCCATTAGCACTCAGAGAAGAAATAGCCCTGTCAATGATTTTCTCAACCATATGTTTGTTGCCATTAGCTTCCTCAAGTTTTGCTGCAGTTGTCCAAATTTGTCTGTCAGTTGGAATATTTTCCCTGGCTTTGTTCAGGACTTTCCTTGCATTGTCATATGTTTCAAGTCTAGCCAGAGCCAACCAAAGATCTACACTGGTCGGACAACATTCCACAGCACGACTAAGAAGAATTCGAGCATCTTCTGGTTCTTCAAGCTCTACTGCAGCTTTCCACAGTCTCACAGAGTTGGGAATATGTTCTAAAGCTTTTCGATAAACACGACGCTTCGCCTTTGTTTCCGTTTCGAGATCCGCAGCCTTTATCCAAATTCTCACAGACGTCGGAATATGTCTAACGGATTGTGCTATTACTGCTTTGGCAGTATCTGGAGGTTGTAATCTGGCTGCTTCTAACCAGAGGTCTTCGGAAGTGGGATTTACTTCGCAGCCTTTCATAATCAAGTTTCTGGCTGCTTGAACCTTCCCTGTAACTTCCTCTAAACGAGCAGATGCTATCCACGCTGGAGGATGATTTGGATTGGTCTCACGAACTGATTTCAGAAGCAATCTAGCTTTTTTAATGTCATTAATGTCACCACCATAAGTAGGAATCATGCTTTGTAAATCTGTAAGATATCCCTTCGGATCAACTACGGTCTGTCCTTCGACAGAATCTGAAACCTGATTGAGTTTGACGTTCATCAATGTATTTCTAGCTTGTCCAATTTTTCTTAAGTCTAAATCTCCGGTAGGAGTCAACATTCCAGGTGTTGCCACTCCTGGCATCATCGATGACAAACCACTTGTGGGATCAATGCTCGTAGCGGTTTCTCCACCGAGATTTCGAGCTAATACAGAATCAGGTAAGGGTGTAAATTTCTCAGTTCGTGGATTACGTTGTTTCCGGTTTCTAGCATCACCCACTTCTGGTACATTCTTCCATTCATCCTCGGATACATTCACAAGTTCTCGTTTCAAGTCGGAAAACTGTTGTTGAATTTTTGGTCGTTCTTGACGATATCGTTCTAATTCTTCACGAAGCCGCTTTTCACGATACTCTTTGCGCTTCTCGTCCATTCGCTTGTCGATTGCTTCATAAATTGCATCAGCTTCTTCATCGTCTTTGTCATATGGATCCTAAAATACAAACAAAAAATTACATACAGTCAATACAATTCCTAGCTACAATAATAGTATCATCTTACTTTACTGAACAATGATCCCCCATAGCCAGAAAATTCATCATAATTTGAATCATTCAGATCCTCTTCGTCTTCCTCTTCTTCCTCTTTTTTCTTAGCCCTCTTAGTGGGTGGTGCATGTCTATCATCCCTGTATATAGAAATGCAATTAATACTCCGCACTTAATATCTATACTGATAAGTAGCTCACTACGTAGAAAAATACTAACGAAACATCGTTGGCGTCTCGGGCAGGTCCGATATCAGAACGTGTAGTAAATCCTGTTGCGCTAGAAAACAAATCCGAAGTAAGGTTATGACATAGGTATACGTTTTAAATTACCATAAAACTCAGATAAAATAAATACGTCAAAATACTCAAAAATTCTAATTACCCTCTTCCAACACCAGCTACGTATCCCAAAGGAGCTGGTACTCCTAGAAAATGCTTTTTATTCCTGGTTGACAGAGAAGCCGACGGGACCGCCATTTTAGCATTTCACATTGTTGAAATGGTTCCAAAAGAAGCGGCATTCATGACTTTCGGAGTTGTATTACATTTGTGTAATATTAAATTTGAAATAATTCCAAATCAATTCAACTGATTATAAATAACTTATTGTGATAAGCAAATATCACTGAAACATTTCACTTTCATGATATTTTCAATATAAATATTCAGTGTAGGAAATAAATGTATACGAAAGATTACATGTAGACTAAGTTGAAGCATTGTTGAGTAGAATTCACGTTTTTAAATTTCCTGACTAAACAATAGTGAGATATATAATAAGCTTTTTCAGAAGAGCCAACAATAAAAGCAATGCATATTTTGGAATCATATATCTTGTAAATCATTTTTCTATTTTCTTTCTTACATCACAGTGCAAGGCCATTTTTGTGTAGCCAAGCAAATAGATTGGCGCATGACATGTATTTTTAGGATCAATTTTCGCGCCTGTGCGGTAAGGGTAATTATCATGTTCCTTGCACGTTCCTTGATACGCGATTGCTTCTCTACTAGGATTGACGTAAATTTGGAGGGGATTGTATTTTGTCGCTACTTCGCGGATATCCGTAGTTATTATTGAAATCACGTTTTGTAGTGTTTAAAATTGAATACTTGAAGTATTGTCAAGTTTTATCTGTTGCACAGTGATAGATTTGTTAGAACAATTAGATCAAGGTAGGTAAGCAATTGAACTTCATTGTGACAGCAGGAGTAGGTTTTTTTGATATACTTTTTCACGTTATAACAATCAATTGTTATGCTGTAGAATAGCAATTTACCATGCAGCTTATCGAGACCTTTTGCAACCTCGGTGTTACAGCAATAGCCAATCTTCAAACTACGTAAGTTTAAGATGATAAAGGAGTATTAAATAATATAGTTTCTGTAATGTGATGTAATCATAAAGTACATATGCTTTAATTATAATTACATAAATAATAGTATTCTTCATTTGCAGATTTCCCGATGGAGAAAAGT
>JARPRH010000843.1:226564-242376 GCA_031763665.1 Calameuta haemorrhoidalis
TGACTCGTGACGAACGTGACGTTTAAACGCAAACGTGACGTACCCATGAGTAAAAGCGTCGACGATATCGTCCATTGCCGTTTTAATCGACGTTACGTCCGAGATATTCGCGCGGGTTTCGCGCCTTATCCTATCGAGTTCAAGTTCAGCAAAAATCGCGTTCCAAAGGGTTCGCCGGTGTCTCTACTACCTTCGAAGTACGTAACAAAAACGTTAGTCGGTTTTACAAATTAGCACGTCACTACGTTTTCCTATACTAGGGTACGTATAAAAAAAAGGAAAAAAAAAATAGTAGAAGAAAGAAAGGAGTATGTACAATTTTCTCGAAGAATTCGAATATTTACATTATTACGTGTATTTCGTTTTTTTCTCCTCTTTGCTTTCAAACTCATTTCTTTTCTCTCGTCTCGCAAAGCTCTTCGTCTTTTTTTTTCTTCGTATTCCTCTTCGTCTTCCTTACACGTGTCTTATTATTTATCTCTCTCTTTCTCGAGGTCTGCCGGACTACCATACGTGCCCTCCGTGTCTATATATATATATACATATATATGTATATCATATACACATACATGTATATGCGCGCGCCAGCGACGCCAGGCGTCGCATTGTTTTCTTTATCTTTGACTCTCTCTATAGGCGCCTGCTACGCGCTCAGGCCAAGAAAAAAGAATCAAGAAGATACAAGAAAAAAAAAAGCCTAAGGAAGTCGGAAGTGGAGCATGGAAGAATTTCCGTGAGATTCTAGCAAAAGTAAACATTGGGAAGAGATAACGTTGATAAATAATATCAAACGATAAGGAGAGAAAAATTTTGAAAAAAAAAAATAGTACGATTATTTCGAGTCTCTTGGGGACACGCACCAAAACACCACTACGTCCCAGTAAGATAAAGGAAGGTTTGTTCAACTCGCAATAATACCTGCTGCGTGCACGTTTGCTCTCGATGAACGAATTTAAAGAAAAAAAAAGGCAAAAAAAATGAAGATAACAATTATCCATTAAACGCACGCAAGAACCCATATTAACATAACGAGGAAGGTATCGTAGACTGCCGTAACACACCGTAACACTCTCGTGGTATTTTCAAATTTCCCGCCCTTTGACTAGCACTCGTATAATCGCCTAGAAATCTCCCGTTGCCTCTTATCACTCGTTCGTAACTTTAACCTCTTATCGCCACGAGTCAACTGTTGGGAATACTCGGAAATATTTTTTGCCCGTTGAACGTTTCTCCTCGGTAAGTTCAACAAACCGCGCATCTCCGAAATTCAAATTAATAACGCCTTACGTGCCGCCGTGTGGCGCCAGCGTCACACGCTTCCTTCGTACCAAGTTGAGTTAATATGGGTTAACAAAAGACAAATCACTTTGTGACGCAGTTAATGGCGAGCTTTCTTACGGTTTCCGAGTCAAAGCGATAACAGGTACAAGTCATCAGGGTTCGAATTTGCTTGCGCGCTTCACACAAGGTGTATCCGGCGTGTCCGTTACGAAGACGATACCGCTTTAATTCTACAATATCCACGGGTATGACGAAGCGTTCGAAAAGTCGATGAAATGATGCGGTAATAAATATATATAAAAATAAATAAATAAAAAGAAATACCATGAAAGATGGAAATGGGGATCAGGCAGAAAAGAATGAACATTTGAATGCGTCAAACGTTTCAAAGTCTCGAAGACGATTCGGATATTCGTTGTACAAAAAAATCACGGAAAAACAGAGAGGGAGGGTAGCGTGAACCTGAAAGTTAAAACTTAAAATATACGTGGCGAGGAAGTGAAGAAAAAGAAAAGTCATTTGATAACTTTTGCAATTAAGAGAATTGACGAGTGGCGTTACGTGATGGGAAAGAAAAAACCCGGCTAAGAGATTCCTTTAAGGAAAAACATTGTAAAACGTAGTGCGTCGTTCACGCAATACGTTGTCGATCGTCTCGCGGAAATTCCGCGAGACGAGAGAGAAAAAAAAAAGAATTAAAACATAAAAGAAAACGAAGCACCAATCGAGTTCTAAGATGAGCGATCACAGCCCAAAACGTTAAAAAATGATATCTACAGATCTCGTGGTTAATGACTGAATGCACGATAATGTTACGGTAATGGCCGTGGTTCCTATACCTTCTTGTTAATTTCAGTGTTCTTGCGCTTTCTGCCCCTGCCCCCCTTTGCTGCCTGGTCGCTACTCACAGGATGATTAGCCGATGGCTCGGTGTCCGCCGTGGAATTTGGGGTTTCCTTGGGACTGGTCTGGTCGACCCCAACGCCGACGATGTTCGGTGCCGAGAGCCTCTCGACGTACGTCGACCATTTCTCGGAGGCGTTCACTCCTTCTCTTTCTCTATCCCTCTCCCTTTCTCTTTCTCTCTCTCTTTCCCTCTCTCTACAACTGCCCTCGGCCGTATCCTCACCCTCTGTGTCCAGAAGCTCCATCGTCATTTTACAGTCTTTCTTGTACTGCAATAAAGAATTTCACAGTGATTAACAGATTCACAGTGATTGGCATTGGAGCCAATTAAAATGGCGCCGATAGCTTTTAATTATTTCACCAAAGTCTTGTACGTTTCCGACAGCATTTCATATTTTGTTCCATGTCGTTCGCTTGATCCGTACGTTGCTATATATTAATGAATTAATTAATGCGCTTTACTTCCACCTTGTGACGGATACACAATAGTTACTAAATGACTATACTGTGAGAGTCTGTCTATGTGATAAGAATGTATTTGCTGCCTAACGGGAGTTTAAGAACGCTGCTCAAAATAGAGGCAATGTACAGCGCGCGCTAAGTTGATATTTTCTACTTACTATGTATATCTTGAAGCAGTTCTCATCAGCCATAGCTTTTTCTGCTTTACGCTGATAGGCCATCTCGGCACCGATCCGAAGATAGGCCGTGGCACATGGACCACCTGCCCCGTTGTTCTCCTTTGGCTGCCGTTGTTCTCGCTGAAAGAGCTCCATGCACTGCTGGCACGTTGGATCCGACACCAGATGCTGTAACTGCACACGTAATGAATTACGACGATACCAATAGCTATGATACACCAAGCGTTAGCCGTGCTGCCGTAAGAAATATTTCATTAGCAAGCGGCTAAAATGTACCTGCTGTACAACGAGCCAGGAAATTAAATAAATTATAACACTCTATCGCACAAGCTGCTATGATGGTAAGTGCTTTTTACTTAACATTATCTTTCCCTTTGAATATTCTACTTACTTGTCTCACTGCATACGTGACGACCTTATCCAGAGTGAAGGCGATGTACGCGTGAATGCCAAACATCTCTCTTAGCGTGTCCTCGTAGGCTGTACTCTCCATATTACCGTCTAGAACGTTCTTCACCATATCCAAGAAGGCAGGATAGTAATCCTCAATTTCGATCTCGTCTACGATAAAAGAAATAATAAAAAAAAAACTGTAAGTAAACTGTACATAGGATAGTGATACAGTTCGATTAAGAATTGGAAGAGTCACGTACTTTTTGGTTTTAACCTAAGCGCGACGGCAGTGCTCTCCTTGCGTTGCTGTTTGTATCGTGACTCCTCCTCGGCAAGTGCTACGGCTCTCTCGTACATCTTCGTCAGACGTTCGCAGAGTATCTGATGTAACCTCAAGAAGAGGTACCAGTTATTGCTGCCCATGAAGAGCGTGTACGCCTCCTCGGGATCGGCGGAAAGCGCATGAATCGGCACCTTTACGTCGTGCTCCACTTTTATTGGGGTTGTTTGGAGAGCCGGAGACGCTGTCGTCTTGTTCCTGCTACCCTGGAGACCCATACCGGTATGCACGGATGTGTTCGACGAAGACACCGTTTGAGAATTACCACTTCCACCACCGCTTCCAGCTCCAGTTCCGTTACCACTATTATTACCGTTTCCACTTGCACCACTCACGGTTACATCCGCTTCGTCCTTATCATCTGTAACCACGTAGGATACAAATTTAATATAATTATTCTGTACAATAATTCATTTTAATTTTCACTCTTGGTGATACTTGCCATCCTCGTCTCGCTCATCGTCGCTGAGCTCTTGTCGCGGGTGGAAAAAAAGGTCTGGGATGAAATGCTTAAGGAGAAGTTTTATTCGTTGCTTGTCCTCCTTATGAATGGCAGTCTGTCGTTTAACATGATGGATTAAAAGATTCGCCGCGTCGTCAAGGACGGACTTATCCTTGTAGGAGAGAACGAGATGTGGACCTCCACCGCTTTGACCTTCAGTACCTTGATCCACCTGTTCGTGCCTCTATTCCATTTCCAAACATAGAATAATACGATATAAGATTGCCGTGCATAATAATACCAATGACTCAAATGTGTCGCTTATCTATTGTCTTCGAAACTCACCTCATCGTACAAAGTCTCGATCTCGTTAAACAGGCTTTTGGAACGTAGGGCTTTAACATCATTCTGCTTAAAATTAATGCCTTGATGATCCAGAGATTTCAGGTAATATTTCTCGTTCTGTTCTCGCCAGATCTTATTGAAACCTTTCTGAGCCTCCCGCCATTCCTCCTCCTTATTCTTGAGCCTCCTAAGAACAACGGGAACCGCCACCACCGGATTCTTCTTTAAACCATCGATAATATCCGCTGCCTTGTCACCGTATATCCTCTTTAGTGCTCGCTGATGTATCGTCGGCGAGCATCCACCAAGGCAATCGTCGAGTTTGAACTTCTGAAGTTCTTCCTGGCCCATCCTACTCATCTTTTTATGGACACCCTCGAGCACCCTTATCGTAGCAGCATTAGTCTCTATCACGCCATCCAATTCGAATCTCTCATCCTCACAACGATAGATAAATTCCTCATACTGCGTTTTTCTGGACGTGACGAATGTACTATCCTCCGACCAAGTCGGAAACGATACCCAGGTATCGTTAAGGACTTCTTTACAGAGTTGAGTCCGTCCAGTACACTTTGGCTGTATATATGATTTCGGCAGAGCACAATAAGAAGCCCCAAGTCTCTTGCACGCTGAGTAATCGATCTCCATTGCGAGATCTCCTTGAGGACGTTCCTGATGGCTGCGCACGACATTATTCGGAAGTGCTTCCACGTTTAGGTTAGTCGCGTTGGCGGAACTCGTCGTCGTTGAGTCAGTCGAGTGACCGAGGAAATCTCTGAACCATCGTAGAAGTTCAGGAAACCGTCCAAGAAAAGGAGTCACAAGCTGCACTAATTCGGATTTCGATACGATTTCCTGATTGAATAATACCAGACACCGCAGAAAGTTGTCGTAGACCTCCTGTGACCTCAGCGCTTTACGCACCTGACAACAGCAAGAAAGACAACGATTCCACGTTCAGAAAAACAACGTCGTCAACATGAAAACCCGGTTAAACGTAACTAAAAAAATATTCCCTTAGACAAGGTGAAGAAAGGAAACTGTTTATTGAAAGAGCGAAAAATACCTTATCGAAGAACGCGTAGTCCGTCAATCCGCCATATTTTCCTGCTTCTGCGATGCTGACGTCTCGCATTGAAGCCATTTTGTGTTTCTTGGGAGGCGGTGGACCATGAGGAGCATGATGAGAATTTCCCGTGGTGGCTGAAGTCGAGAACGAAGGGCTTCGTTTTAGTTGGCCAGCACTGTGACCGAATTTTTGGCCACTGTTGAGATCACGAGCTCCACCACGATCCCGGTTGTCTCTCTCGCGATTGTCACGTTCCCGTTCCCGTTCCCGTTCACGATCACGATCACGATCACGATGACTCTCCCGACTCTCCCTGTCCAGGTTGCCGATTCCACTTGGTTCCCGGTGCTCACCACGGGGTATGCTGCCTGAGTTGTTATATGACGTTTTCACTCCTAGCGGTTTTTTAACGATCGTCGAATGATCGTTAACCGCCCCAGCCTTGTTACTCTGAAACATAGCAGACTGGCACCAATTAGAGCACCAATGTTTTACGGGACAGCGTCTCGAAAAAGCGCATATCATTCTATCAACTGATTCGAAACATGAGTTTCTTAGAACATCCAATCATAATATTCATGGATTATGAAAAAATTAGACAATCGTGATGTATAAAGCTACAGCCACTGTCCTTATCCATTTTTTCTTACATTTTTACATAGTGAATAATCCAACTTCTCATTCCCACAACGTCTGTGTGAGATACTATTTTTGTACAAAATGATTAGAGAAGCTCGCAAGAGGTACAGGAATCAAATTTGGATTATCCTATAGTATACGTCAAATATTGCATTTGAACAAAATAAAAAAATATTCGACATTGCATTTACAAAATTTCTCAACAAATAAAAAGAGGTCCACGGTCCATTATCCTCGTCAGTATAATTAACCAGTATAAAATGAGTTAACAGTCTGAATAAATGATATAGCGATAAGACCAAAGATAAAAATAGAGTAAGAACTCACCAGGGCACTTTGTTGATTGGTAGCATCAGGCAAAAATTGTCCGAATTCTGCAAGGAGATCTTCCTGATTTTCAAAGAGCTTGGCGACCTGACTATATACTTCGGCTTCCGTCAAGTGTTTTCCACCAGTAGGAACACCACTGGCACATCCACCTGGACCACCTCCTACATGAGCACTGGACTCTTTTAAGTTCCTTTGTTCCTTCTGGTAGGTGTGCAGAATTTCTAGGAACCTCTTGTACTTATCCGGTTGGCCTTGAAACCGATTCTGAAGGAAGAATAAAAGTAACATTAATAAATGTCACTTAAAATGCATAATTTCCTTTAAAAAAAAATACGTAGGTGATAAACTTGTATCGAGATACGTACCTTGATCTTATTCACGTAGTTGATAGCATGATTGAACTCAACGGGTTGACTTTGTTGAGTTTGTCCGCTGTTCGGGACTCCATCCTGAGCTTGACTCAATGCTTGACTGACGGCCTGTGCTTGTGCAGCGCTCACGTGGGAATTATTGTACGTTTGGACTGGCGGTGGTGACGGTGCGTGAACAGTTAAACTGTTATTGGAAATGTTATTTGCCATAGAATGATGTATGGTGCTGGATCTATAAACAAAGAGAACACTCAATATTTATTAATGGGAATTTATGTAATTCTTCAAGGGTAATGTTATGGAAAGCTAGATAAGGGAGTCTTACCCTTGCATTATCTGTAGGACAGGTGGCGCCTTAGCAGGCTGGGTTGGTGGGCTCGCAATTGGTGGTGAACCTACGTTCACGGTGCAATGATGGGACAGCGTTGCAGTGTGCGTGGCGGTTGGGCTTGGCATACTAACGGAAACTTGGAAAGCATAACCCTGCTCATTTGCCTGTACTTCAATTTTATAACCAGGTGGTAGGAACGTATTGAAACCGACGATGAGTTCAGGGTGACCCTTGAATAAGTGGCTCACCCTTGTAATGACACCTGGTGTGTCTATACTTTGCGACTTGAACTCTTTCATGATATCGAGGAAGTCGTTGTATACCTAAATAAATAGAAAGAAACAACGTGAGGAGTATGAAGATAGTGTTATCAGAGGAGTGAGAATTGGATGTTTCTTAAGAATGTGTTTATGTACCTGGGGTTGATCGCTGAATTTGTACTTGACTTGATCCAAATAGGACAAGGCATCCTCGACTTTTAATCTTTGAAATTGCTGAGATCCACTTCCACCGCTTAAGCTACTACCCGCTGGTGCGGGTGCTAGAGGTGTGACACTGCTTGAATGCACCTTATGCCTTATTGCAGGCGGTTGTTGGGTATGTGTTTGGGGCTGTGAGCCAGGAGCAGGCTGCTGAGGACCCATACTGTGCCCTCCGCCACCTCCCAGACCACTCCCATGCAGATTTGCACCACTAACTATCCCACTGCTACCACACGAACCACCAAGTCCTCCGGTACCTCCATTACCCTATAGGCAATAAGATTTGTTACGTTAGGTGATATGTGGTTTGACAGAGGAAGATTTCTTCTCACGATGATGTACCTTTATGGCAGAAGGTGCGGCTGTAGGCACAACAATGGCGCCAGTATATTGCTGTTGAGTCTGGACTGTACCGAATTGGACGCTACCCGGCATTTCTTTGGAAGTGACTGATCTGACCAGTTGGCTAGATGCAACACTGACTCCTATTCCAGCTCCAGAACGGTATTCCAAACCACCACCGCCTCCTAGGCCACCGCCTCCGTTTCCTCCTAAACCACCACCACTGGCCACTGAAGAATGCTTCAACGTTGCTGCTGCTGCTGACACTACCTCATCCACCCCACGAACGCGTTTCATCTCAAATCACATTGGAAACGCTGCAACCACACAATTAATAACAAGATATAAGAACTGTGAGTTTTTAAGGAGAATAGAGGTTAGTGCCTGTCAAGCTACTTACTACAGCCAGAAAACTCAAAACTCTAAGAATAGCCCAACATGTAGGCACAGCGAGTCATACCAAGCCACTCTACAATTTCTCCAGTAATATGCAAGATGCATGTATCGTACAATCTTATGAATGACTATACTCTACTATCAAATCCTAGAAACATACAATCTAACCTAGGAAAACGCGACGTGTCGTCTCTAAAACGTTTCTCCTCGAATTGCCCTGAGAAACAATTAAGATTATTCAATCATTCATAAAATATTGGTGATAGATAATGGTGAAAATTACACAAAAGAAACATTCAAACTCGCCTTTCAACAGTGATAGAAAAACTCTACGAAACCAGTCACGAGAAAATCAGTGGAAGGAAACGTTGAACACCTAGGCTTTCACCAAGGGGAGCATTTCTTAGCAAGGTAGATCTCACAAAGCACAAGATAAAATATGTGCCACAAGTATTGAGATGCGTAGCACACAATCATGATGAAAACGTATGCGGTGCAGACGATTTCTCGTGGCGACGCGTTTACACGGAGTCGCCGGGCCCAGATCGTTACGCAATATTCCACGTAAATACTCAACGCATTTTGCTGCCGGTGGCCGTCCAGTGGGTCGAAGAAGAAACGGTTCGGCCTGAGCTTTGCTCTCCCGCAAGGAGGCGGCCGAGCCGCCTTTTAATATACACGCACTCTCCTGTCCTTACGTACACTTCCTCTTCCCGTCTGCGTTACATTCACGCATGCACACGACTCGCGAAAGCCTCATGCCCCCCAGTGCACGCGTTCCCTTTTCTTTGAGCGGCTTGTTCAGACAGAAAAAAAAGCCCTGCGAAAACTTCGCGAAGAACAGGACGGGCCAGACGCTACGCAGAAGCCCTCGTATTTCCGTTTTTAGGTCCGCACGAACGACTCACGATGAACACAGCGAGCCAGGACAACATTTGTTTCACAAAACACGAAACACCCTTGATATTCTCTCGAACTTTTCCTTCCTCGACAGGCAAAATGCAAAATGCATGCTCGTCCTCGCGAGGCACCAGGCAAACTATTGGATTTTGTATGGCAAACAAGGAACCGACGACTCGCAATACGGAGGGAGGGAGAGGGAGAGTGAGTGAGACAGTCAAATGCAACTCTAGGGAAGAAAGACAAAGACAGTGAAAAAGTAACAGAGATGGAACGATGGAGGGCGACTGAGCAGTGGAAAGGGAATGAGGGGAATGGACCGAACGGGGAATGCGGGGAACGGAGGGAACGGACCGGGAATACCAGTAGCGTATGCAGACATGAGCCCGGAGACTGCAAAATTCGATTTCCCGCACGAATCACTTATTTAATATTAGTAATTTTACTAGATAAACAGAGGAAGACTGACTGTGAAGCATGAAAATGACAAATCGAAATTATACAACAATTCACAACGGTGCAGATACTTTTCATACGTAGGGCGACATGCGTCTACGCTCCTGGATATATAGGTATGACGACAAGCCGCCAAGATGCGCGCGCATCCTATGAAATATCCGAGCGGCGTTTCCCCGCGGCCGACATCTTTGCGCGGCCAACAGCTGTTCCGAATGGCGAGCGAACTCCCCACTGCTATCTGGGTCACGGAAACTGCGCAAAATGATCTCAAGAGCCGGTACATAGGTGAAAATAGACGAAAACAAGTAGACATCGACGATAATCATATCTGATCTCGAATATTATAAGTATGGGCCATAAAGCCCGCTCTGAAGTAAATATGGTTATTCGAAATTCGACAAGTCTCTCGCGAGGAGTCGCTGCCCATCTATCGTGAGTTCCTATTGGTCGCGCGTGAAAAAGCTTCAAGCCCATTGGCTCTCGCAGTCTCTGCGCCGTAAGGTCTCTGTCATCTTCGTCGTTCCTATCCATTCGAGAAGAACCACTACATGAGGTAGAGAGCTCTGTCGCGTATTTATTGTTTAATGCTCGGCGTTCGGCTGCTACATTGTTTCGTTACGCTTCTCGGGTACATCGTGCGATGGTCACGCTATTACCTTTCGGTTATCACTAGTACACCTTTATATTCGCTACATATGTAAGTGTCTATAGTAACCCAAATATTCTTCATATCGCGAACCGACTTCCTATTTCTTTCTGTACAGCTAACTTGAAAACATAGGAAGCTCCCGCCCAGCATGTATAGTTCTCGACAAAAATAGTAAAGGACCATTCACATGAGTTATCGTGCTTTAATAAAACTTTAAGTTAAACAGAGTCCTTTATATCTCGACCACTGTAAATATATGAATAAGGGGACGCATGGCCTCGACAGCCAAGCAATTATTTATTCGCGACGTCATACACTTTCACGCTGTGCGTAGTGCGTTGCATTTCGAAAGTCCATTGACACGGGAAAGTGTTAAACGTAGCAGAGGAAAATGTGAATTTTTCTTAAAAAACAAGCGTAACATGTGCACACATAAAAATGACGCCTGTACTCCTAGTAGATAAGTAACAGCCTTTCCCGCGCATCTCGATGAACGTTCGAATTCTCACTCCTACACTGTAAGAAGTTCGAAGATATTTAACGTGGCAGTATCTTCAGATATATATACATACATATATATACCACATAGTAGCGCGTTTGACTAGGTAAGCCTCGCACCCAGTGGCGAACGCGGCGAACCGCGCTACGGGAGAGCAGCCTCGAACCCAAACGGGGAGATCACCGAAACTTCCAGTAGATTGTCGAAAGGGAAATGCGCAGTGGGGGCGAGAAGACTCGTATAAACCTTAGCCATTCTCTATAACACAACCATAACCTGGATACACCCTAGAAATACAGAGGTAGATAGATCAGTGGTTATACCAGAACTGGTAAAAGAAACCAAGAGGCCAGGAAGAGATGTTGGAAGATTAGTGCAGGCGTCACACACGCCAGCAAGTCAGAACTTGTTTGAGTGCGAGAGTCTCGAAGCATATAAAGAGAGAATGAGAGCCGTCAGGAAGAAGAAAAAGGAAGGTAGAGTCAAAGCCAGAGAGAGGGAACCGAGTAGTAATGGGCTGGTGGATGAGCCAAGAGGGTATAAAGGGGAAAGAGAAGAGACAGAGAGAAAGAGAAAGAGAAAACTCCATAGGAGGCCGGGAGGGAATCATCCTCATACTCCATTATATACCGTGCGATGTGTCACGCATGCTCGCAGAGCAGTTTCAAGACCTATGCCAGCAGCGCCGATCGCCCAGCTTGTTTTAGTTGTGCAGTGAAATCGATATTCGAAGGGTGCGCTGCAATCCACCAGCGGCACAGCAGTGAGCACCGGTGCTACTACGGGGAGCTTCGGCAGCGGCAGCAGCAGCAACACTGTTCCAAACAACCACAACAATACACGAGAGATACTCCGATCAGAAGTACTGTGAACTAATCTTTACGAATAATGCTACAAGTACCAACTATAATTGGCGCTGCTGGTTTAAGATTTATCTTATCAACAGTCTCTTTTGGATGAACTATGGAATAATTTACGAACTGCTCTGTATTTCCCTAAAAGCACCGGCTATACAAAGCCTACGATACAGCAGCAGCCATGGCTCAGCTGATTCGGTACTGATCGCACCGAAGGACTTCAGGCCTTTCCAAGCAACCGGCGGGAAGCTTCGCGCGGGAAGAAAACCACGATGCGTGTTGTAGTTTATCAACGATCGGACTGATTATTGTATCTCTCAACTTACTATGGCAAGTGGCTTTGAGCCCTGGCGCAAACATGTAAGCAAGGCGGAACGTTATGTCAGTCGGCATACGTCGTCGTCACACTACCTTGTCGACGTCAGACGTCGACCCTTCCTACTTTTGCTATATAGCTCAGTTTGCAATGCACTTCTTTTTTATCTATAGCTTATTATTATTGGCGTTGTCAATCTTATATCGGAAAACTTTTGAAATGCACGCGAAATCGCGTATATCATTTTCTCTTGAATCTTTTCTGCGCGAGGTACGGTTAGGTCATCTAAATATACGGAAGGCAAGAGGATTTTTCATTGAGCGTCTAGATCAAATAATTCTCCTTGAGGATATAACGTGGACGCTGTGCTGCTTTCTAGTGAAATTCATTTGTTAATACGGAAATTTTGCTTTTACTTATTGTCTAGTGATAACACATATGTTAATCGTATTCTGAATTTGTTTGGAACTAACTTGGTATACTTTTTGGATTTCACTGTCGTCTGTATGGTACAATACGTTGCTGCGTTTTCGTCAGGCTACTTTAGTATTCTGCTGTTACCGGTCATACGTCGCTTTCAAGTTTATCTGGTATTTTTTACCACGAGGACAGGTATTTTAGTGATAATGACGAATCGAATGGGTAGTACAGAAGAAGATTACAGAATATTTGACAAATAACAAATAAGGCAACAAGACGTTTAACTTCCTAGCACATTACATTGACTGCCTCATGAATTACGTCTATGTTAGAAGCAGAATACGGTTAGCTAAAAGGAAGAAGAGAAAAGTCCAAGAAATATTCGCGTTTAAACTAAGAATGTTTCTACAGTCGAACTGCACTCCTTTTGGCGTCAGTTAGGGGAACCGACCTTTGCCGTCAGGAAGGAAAAACACACTAACGATAATAATTAAATCGTACTAACTCCCAAGAGATTGATGAAAAAGAAAATTGTGTAGAGAATCGAATTCGTGGCAGGAAACCCCGTGGGAGACGAGGCCAGAAGCCACCGCGTCGTTCGGCGACAGTCACAGTCCTTACCTGATAACCTCTTGAATTTCACTTTAATCTCGATGAGACGGACGGTCAGTGCACTGTCGGAGTACGCGAGCACTTCGAAGTCGTTCCCGATTAAACTGCAATGTTCGTTTTTATGCGGTGAATCTTGACACATCTTACGGGTGAAAAGTAGGTCCGCTCATGCAGGTGACCGACTGTGGACTGTCGGGTCGGCAGTGGAGGAGGACGAGGCCAATCATGGAGCCTGGGGGTGTAGGGCGTACCGGGAGAGCCAGGTCTCCCTCAATGGCGCCCATAAATATGTTTACGTTAAACATGACCAATCACTGGAAAACACAGGCACTTATTTCACAGTGAAAGCACTTTTAACATTCATTGGGACACTTTTGTCAGCTTAAAAAATTCTCCATGACTTCGTAAAGAAATCCAACCAAAATTTGGACCGATCGGATGCCGAGCACCCCCCCACTTCGGCATTAGTGGACTCGGCCACGGCGCGTACGCGCCCGGAGTGGGGGTACAGCGAATCGTCCTGGCAAAGAGACGCCTCGTGGCCACCAGTGGCTACAACGGTGTGGAGTACACTATCGCATGATATACAGATTGTAGAGCTGGGACGATGCTTGTGACCACCTCTGACGCCGCTGTGCGCTGCTTGCTACCGGCTCGCTCCTCCTTGTGGCCTTTCACGCTGTACGCAGAGAGCGTAGGTTTTCCTCAGGAACACCGTTGCCAACTCTGATCGATCCCGCGGCGAGACAATCGACCCGGCAGATGTCACTAAAGGATGGGTTCTGATTTTCTGTCCTTTCGACGCGGGATCATCGTGGATATGGACTTACGCCACTGAGAATACTTTCCATGTTATGCGTTGTGTAATAAAATTTGTTCTTTGTGACAGGAGATAGTGTGGATCCAAACCTGGATAAAAAAATCTTTCAAAAACTAAGGAGCATGATGTTTTTGATTGGTACAGAAAATTCTTCAATGAAAAACAACTGTTCCGTGATTACTATCGATTAGAGTGACGGAAGATAACAATTATTACTATTATGTGTTTGATCATGACAATAGGATAAAATGAATAAAAAGTATGTATGCTCTGTGAAATTGTATTACTTCCTTTGCCCAAAGTTCCAAATGTCATCAGGTCTTTGGTGCGCTTTACTACGAGTCTTTGACAGATTGAGTTTTTGCTACCAGTGGTTGACTGTTTTGCCACGTTTTTCAGTAACTGTAATCATACTGCTTTTTGTTTTTATTTCGTGTGAGTCGTGGCGTTAGTTAAGTAATTTCTTTTATCGAAAATCAGATCAAGCACTCGAAATTCATCAAGGAGAATGAAAAGATCGATCAATAATGAATCGACGTCTTGGCTTTAGAGTCGATCGTTGGCAAATTTGATGGGAGAGATAGAGAAGGAGAGACTTATTGAATGAGAAATAGAAAAGAGCAAGTAGAATCAAGTCGTCTAGCAAAGGCGGGTTATCGTCTTTCGAATGCGGACTACATGTAGCCAGCCAATAATGATCGAGATCGTGGGTTTTAGGTAGTGTTGTATATTATTCTCTTACGTGTATAGAGAAGTTACACGTGTGCAGAGTCATAGATTGTGAGTTCGACTCAGTGCGTTCGGAAGTATTTGTGAATAATTTTTAATTTTATTAAAAATTAGATCAGATACATTTATACTATTTTTTTTACTGCCCCAGCAATTATTTGCAAGGTACGATTATGAAATTTTAATTGTTTTAGGTTATTTTTAAGATTCATTTTATTTCATAATATTGTTATTTGTCTGTGTTGTGTACTTTAGATAATTTGTTATATGGAGTTAAGTATATTGTGTTAATATTAGTTTAAATTCTATCATCATTTTTCATAATAGGAATTTGGATCGTTTTAATAACTTTATTAGTTGTTAATTAATGCTGGTTATTAATTATATAGGTTAATTTTATAATTATGTATTTAATTATCTTGCAGATGAAGTGCCTTATTGTTATTGCCTTTGCAGTATTTGTTTTTGATATTGTACGATGTCAGGATATTGATTCCAGAAATTTAAGATGTCTAGGTAAAGTTTTCGTATGTGATCCTTCTTTTTTTTAAAACTATTAACTGGCTGTTTCTAATAATTCATTATTAGTTTGTAGAACAACTATCGATGAATTAACAAACGAACTTAGTAAAATTAGCCCTGAAAGAGAAATTGAAGTTGGGAACTTCCGTTTAGATGGAAAGGGAAACACCATTAGGAAAAAGGTAGTTTTATAAAACAAATATTTATGTGTATTTTGTTCTTAATGATGTATTAAAATTTCAAGGTTCCACTTGCCCGATCGGAAGTTCATATTTCTGATGTTCTGGATGAAATTTGTGGAAAACTATCTGATTACGTCAGAGCCAGATATAAGTCTAATGGCCAATTGACTATCCTGAGTTTAGTCGATTCTTCTGGAAGCATGAACCCAGAGATAGCTAAAGTTGACATTATTCAAGATTCAGATTTGAATAAAAGCCTTAAATATCATGTAAGTATATCATAAAATATGAAAAACAAACATTATTTTACGCTTTCAAAATAATCATAAAATAATCCAGAGACACTTGAATTTCATCTAAAAATTATCTCAATATATTTTCAGTGCGAAGCAATTATTGAACAGTTTGAGGACGGAATTGTAAACGTATTCCGCGATGGTGGAAAAGATGCTGACATTAAAATTTGTTCTGAAATTGCAAATCTCTGCGACGACACAATACCGGATGATGACGAAAATAAAGAAGGCGACACATCCGAG
>JARPRH010000843.1:249539-260775 GCA_031763665.1 Calameuta haemorrhoidalis
GGAGCACGTCCAGAGTGTAGAGCTGCGTTATCACAGTTTGGATAATTTGGACAACTTTGTGGATTCACTCCAGCTGGATATCGGGCACCATTTGGTTCAGCCAAGAGCGTGGTGGCCAGTACCAATATACAGAGCACTGCTTGGATCTGTATTAAGTAATTCGAAACTAGTGTACACATTAATAAAATAACAGATATATATTAATCAGTGTCAATTCTGTTCTACATATAAAAGTCCCTTCTTTAATTATTATTTTGTAGTTTAATAAATCAATAAAGACAATAACGAAGGCATATCAATGTCTAATGTATACTTATTTTTAAGTCATTAGATTATAGTAGATTACAATGAAGGCAAAGAATAATGAATGGAATTTTAGTTGAAAATAATACAAAAATATGGATAATAATAAATTTTCAAATTTTCTCTAAGTGTGAATTAAGTGCCCGTTTACCTCGAGGCCCGGATAGCTCAGTCGGTAGAGCATCAGACTTTTAATCTGAGGGTCCAGGGTTCGAGTCCCTGTTCGGGCGAATTTTTTTTTATTTCACTATCACTCTTATCTACTATATCCTCTTCTAATAAAATACTTACGAATCGTCTGATCATTTTTTTCCTGAAGATATCTCACTGCTGGACAAACGACTATCATTAGCACGTGGCTTGCTCTGGGAAATGCCGATCCCGACGACGTCTTATATAGTCTTAGAAATGGCCTGTTCACCTCAGATCAGAGCGGCCTGGGACACACCCTGCGACATTTTTCCAAAGGATTTTTCTCCGTTATCTCCAAGACCTTGGGGAGGCCTAACTCCCTGAGAATATATAAGACTGACTAGCCATAGCGTTAGCCACGGCGTTAGCCACGGACAAAGGAGATCCTTCGGTATTTTACGTCCCGTTCTCGAGAATGAACACTCTCGTTACTCTTTGACTCCATGTTAATGCCTTGTCGCAGAATGCTCTTTGACACGCCTCGATAAATCTCAGGGTCGAGAAAAAAATGTTGTCTGTTCCGCATGCACCCAGGAATGTAACAGCGCTTGTGCCCCGCCAACGCGTCCTGACAACGAGGAAAGGTCAGAGTGCGTTTAATGCGTACAGCTCCCGAAGACATAATCCAAATAGCCGTTACTTGTCTATTACCACTGATAGGAACAAACATGATAGCCATTGCCAGTTGTAACGCGTGCCTTGTCTCATGTATAAGTCCGCTGTTAAGGGGAGTAGCGTCAAGCCGACATTAATATAAGAAAACTTGTTAAAAGCTTATTGATATAAAAAGGAACACTTGTCTTTTGAATTTATAGTCGAACATTTTTATTTGGTAGACATTCTTTTGTTGTTACTTGGCAGACTGCACGAAGACTATTAATGAAAGAATGGCGGCTTAGTGCCAATGTTCTGTTTACACTTAAATTGATTCAATGGAAACATGAGCTTTACTCTTTGTTATCTTCTTGCGCGAATTTATAATGTATTCTCGTGTTGCTGGTGAGGAAGGAAAATCGTCAATTATGTATGATTCCAGTCCGAATAGTTACCATGGAATGGCTCATTTAGGTAAGTAAAATATGTATTACTAACCTGTACCATTCTTAACCTCGTTAATAAAGTATATGTGTTTATACTGTTATGTATATTTTTTTTAGGTACTTGTTGCAGTGGAACAGGAACTATTCATTTAGCGTTACATAAACCATCTGATACAATGGTGGTCGTTAAGAAATTCTATATAGATGACAGGACACCAGAAGATTATAATCTCGTTGAACGGGAAATAATTGTAACGCGACAGTTACAGCATCCTAATGTTCTGCCATATTTAGCAACATTCGTATCAGGTCATAGTGTATGTGTTGTATCACCTCCAATGGGATTTGGTTCTTGTCAGGATTTGATCGAAGAACACTTTCCAGTCGGTCTTCCAGAAATAGCTGTAGCATTCATTCTAAAAGATGTATTACAAGGATTGGAATATATTCACAAGCGAGGATTTGTTCATAGGTCTCTAATAGTTATAAACAATGTAAGGAATGGTAGGAGGGTTTCTATCAGATTTTCTATCTTTCAGGGCTATTAAAGCCAGTCATATTTTGATATCCTCGATGGGACAAGCTTGTCTATCAGGAATGCGATATGCTTGTGAGATAGTAAAAAATGGTCGCTGGCAAAAGAATATCTATTGCTTTCCCAGCTCCACTGCCAATAATTTGAAATGGCTTAGTCCAGAGTTACTAGCGCAGGTTAGTACCCATGTTTTACCTTTGATACTATTTCAGTAAGTGATTTTCTAAACTCTTTACAGGATTTACATGGGTATAACGAGAAATCTGATATCTACAGTCTAGGTATAACCATCTGTGAACTTGCAAATGGTGTAGCCCCATTTACTGGCGTGCCAGCGACTTTAATGCTAACTGAAAAAATACGCGGTCGTGCTCCTCACATAATCGACTGTAAATTACCAAAGCACGCGGAGCACGAGAACAGTTGAGTGTTCTTGTACGGCAGAATGGTAAACCAGGCGCATCGCGTTCACCGCGTGTGTATGTATTTCTTGGTTCCTTGATGCTTACAGCAAACGACGGTGACGCAGGTAGCAGTAACAGTACCCTGGCAGCCATAGGAGAGAGTATACTGGAACATTTTTCATCACGCAAATTTTCCGAATCTTTTCACTCCATTACCGTCCAGTGTCTTCACCGTGATCCGTCAAATAGACCATCAACTAGTCAACTATCGAGTCATCCTTTCTTCAAACAATGTAGAAAGAGCGACGAAACCGTTGTGGACATATTCAAATCGGTACCAAAAATAGGTCGTAGAGATGTCGATTCTGCCGGTAAGAACTTTCTTTTCTGTTTTATACATTACTTAAAAAGTATTAGATGATACATATACACGATGAGACCACTTTATGTTTACCCAGGAGATTACGGAGTGGCCATTTCTGCTGAACAATTGGCAAATTTGGATCTGCAGAGCTGCCAGTGGGATTTCTAAAATTCGTACAAAGTTAGAATATGTACAACCAATTGTTTTTTTAATTTTTATTATTAACTGTACAATTATTGTCTCAAACTTAATACAAATATCATATGGTAAGCATTGCCAGAGATCCGTCATGAAACTCACATATCCATTCTCTTACTGTATACCATTCTTTTGATGTATTGTGCGCACGTACACAGACGGAAGGCACTTTTCATGAATTATAAAAAAAATCCCACGGTGATTGGCAATGCGATACTTGACTGACTGAATAGTCAATTCATTAATTTTATTCTATCACTGTTTACCAGTCACTTAATGTTCAGTGATTAGAAGAATGTCTAGTTCAATAAATTTGCAAATGAAAATTTTCACTTTATATACCCCTCTTTGAATCACGTTATTTTTATCAACATTTATTAGCTGTTTGCTAAATTTAATGAAAACCGTATAGAACCATTACTATAAAATTTGTTATATCTCCTTATCAGCGGAGAAAGGACAACGCCAGCCAATCAAAATGTTGAATAATCTTTGATATCGCTCGACTAAAAACAAAAGGACGTATGCTTACTGAAAATCCTATTTATACACCTTTTTTGCTTTTAGTCACGTAATATATTAAGAAAAGATCATAATTTTCTAAAAAGTGCTATAAACCTTGCACTCACATTAACATAGCGTACCATTCCTAATGTTATTAGGATGATTTATGTCAATCGATCAATGGTTTGCACTGCTGACAGTCATCCATGGCAGGCGCAAGATACTTTTCAATTTGTACAGTAATAACATCTATCTTTAATTTGCTTCGTATTAATTTAAGCGCATTCCTGAGTACCACGGCAGCATCCGCACTGTCACCTGTATTATAACGATCATTTAATAATCAAGTAGTACATAACTTTTTTACTGTATTATTCAAATGGCACTCACTTATGGCCAAATGTACAGCGATTGCACATTTATCAAGTGTGAGGCACCATACGTGCAAATTGTGAACGTGTTCTACGCCATCGATACTACTAAGAGTATTGAGGATAATTGTATAATCGAGATGTTTTGGAAAACCCTCCATCAGAACGTTCAAGGTATCTCGGAGCACGGAGAGCGTTGTTAAGAGCATCAACAGGGAAAAAACAAATGTACAGATGGGATCTGCCATCTTAGCATTAGGCTGAAATTGTTAACAATACTATTAGACTTAAGTTGCATAGTAGTTTTACATTTTGTGCAGTGAACTTTAATGCAACATACGTAGCATTTAATTATTATAGCAGCGACGAAAACGCCAACACTCTGCACTAGGTCACCTAGTACATGTACTGTCGCAGCACGTATGTTTATATTTCCTGGTGTATGCGCGCTCTCCTGTGAGCTTTTACAGGAAGACTGAATTCCTCCATGACTATGGCCATGAGGAAGATGATTACACGCACCGTGTAACGTAAGGCCCATACTGAAATATAGATTTTAGTTTTTTATACAGTTGTACAAATATTGATTTAATATTGAAGCATGTTTCTTACATAATGTTTATGATAACACCAAGACCAGAAACCAACATCATTGTATTTGCATCTATTTCAAAGTCACCTCGAAGTAAACGCAGCATCGCCACGTAAATGAATATTCCTGTGAGCATCCATATGATAGCGACGCTCAATAAGGCGCCAAGGACCTCTGTGAATAAGCGCAATCATCGAAGAGAATTGTGATAATCTAGGTTTGAATTAATGATGATAACTTTACCGGCTCTATAGTATCCGAAGGAAAGCTTCTTCGTAGGTGGTAGTTGACCAAGCCAAATAGCAAATATACTGACTAGGAAACCGACGAGATCCGATAACAGATGAGCTGCGTCTGTAACTACGGCGACACTACCCGCCAGATATCCACCGATCACTTCGGTTAACTAAAGGCAGAGGTGAAGTTTAGAGATGATTTTAATGATTTTACGTAGACAAATTATTTCAACAGATTTACCATGAATATTGTGCAAAGTATAGAGGCTGCCAAAAGCTGTTTCCAAGGGCCATAATGTTTTTTTTTATTACATGGCACACGTGTGTGACAGTGTTCATGAGAGTGGATAACGTGTCCATTTTGTAAAGAAACATTGGCATATTGATCCTGTAAATTTGATCATTACTTATATTGTTATTCAACTCTGGCCTTATCAATTCCATTTCAAAGATCTTGTCGGTATCCATTACCTGCTATCATACAGCTGTTATCTTAATAGCTGATATGATTAAATTTTTTATTATTATTATAGTATACATACCGAAATAGGCATTTCAAAATTCTCGGCTGAATTAAAAATTATCCTGGTCTGAAGAAACACGGGTTGGGCTAACATATTTTCATCCAGTTCCTCTCCTCTGATCTCGTCTGGCCATATCGCAAGTTTTCCATCATAACTTATAATGCTACTAGATGTAGAGAGTTTTCTGCATTGTACACAGCCTGTAGAACCCTCTAATAATCCTTTCTCCGACTCATCCCCAATAAACTCATCACCATTAATATCGTCACAATGATGCTTACAGCTAGACATTATTAAAAAGAAACAAACTTGATTTTGAATGTTATGCGCTATAAGGACAGTATGCCATAGAACTCTTTAATAGTTTCTGTAAACATCATGACCAGGTCTGAAAGAATGCAGGGAATAAGTAGCACGGAAAAAAAGAGAAACCTAGGAGAGGCCAATACCGATGACATAATAAATTGAAACTTACAACAGAGATGTGACAGATAAAGTTCACAGAGTAATTGTAAGACTCTTTCCACGTTTTTTGCAATGTGCTTGTTGATCATCTCCAGAGTGATGACAAAGGTATATCTGTGGATAGAGAAAACACGGTTATGTTTACAGACAATGCTATGGTAGAATTTTATTAGAATGTATAATTCAAAAATAAAATTTTATATTCATAGTAGTCAAGGATTGCACAGTCAAATGTAAAGATTTTTTCACTAAATCACAAGAAAGGAAAAAGGAAAAAAAAGACAAACTAATGATCGCCATACATACGATCAGTTTCGTTTTATATCGCTTCACTAAAGACCCGTACACGTTGCTTGATTAAACATCAGTGAACTGCCGGGAACAAGTTGTTCATTCTTGATGTTATCTCTTTGTCGCACATAGTGAGCAGTGGGAATTCACGCGCGTATCTCTTTATAAGAGAGATAACTGAATCGTACCAGTTTGCCTATTATTGTAAACTAGAAAAAATGTAGACAGTCACTTGTCTGCTTTAAATAATGACAGTACGTATGCATTCTGCAATGTTTTGTGAAATGACAAGAGAATCCAAAAAACGAAACATTAGAACACTATTATTACTCCTCACTAAAAAGAAATTTAGAGAATTTGAGGAATGCTAAAAATGGCCGTTGTAACATTCCTGCTCATTGGACTCACGTTGAAGGGGTTAAATGTCCTTTCGTGGCACGATATTCGTGCGTCACTGATAGAATTTTTAAAGGAAACAGGACCATTGGTATCTGTCATATTTATGAGCAATGACAGCTGTCAAAGGAAGCGGAAGAGACCGAGAAGCGAGGCAGAACGGAAAGATTACGCACATACATAGGTGGTGCTGTTTTCTGAAAATGTTGGAGTGTTGCACATAAGTAGCCAGAGAAATCCCTAGCATATACGCACTTTCTTCTGTTTATAATTACACCTCGAAAATGCTTAGAGACGCGGCGATTAGATTGTTTTTTAGTGCCCTTGGTGTTATTTTCGGGGTTTGTGGATTCTTCGTGCTATTCGTTGGCTACGGGAACCATGATGTCGGTTTCTGGTCCATTTTATCAGGTTTTTAGTTTTTGGAATAAACATGCTAGGTAACATGAATCCAACATTGAACTTGACGCAAAACTTGTCCACGTCAAGAAATTTTGCGCAAGATGAAATGTCACAATAATGTGAATATTTCTTTTCCAAATTGTATACAAAATGATCTACTGCAGTTAATTCTTATATCTTATGTTCGACTCACCAGCTTCTAACTTTGTTAGAATAATTGTGCAGTAGCACAGTGTCATGTTATCTATGAATATCTAGTATGCATATATTGTAAATCATATTCCTTATGCATATGTTACAGGTTTTGCAAGGAACTTATTGCCATTGATATCAGTTGTTAGTTTATTCAACAATTGGATTGTTTACTTAGCTTTAGCGTAAGAATCACTGTTACCATATTGTATGATTGTTCAATTATTGTGAACAGTGTTATCTCATGTTTACCATGGTATTGTACACATAGAATACTGTATGGTATATTAATTTTTTGTGGATTATTTTGTTTAACACAATTTATTTCCATAGGGACTCTGGCTGCAGTATGCTTCCATCTCCATTGGGTCAAAGCTAAAGATTCTCTTGATACATGGCATACAACGCTTACTTTGAGGAATATTAATGTTGTGGGATTTGTTGGGGCTGTAGCTGGTATTACAGCAGCTATTTGGTATTTGTTCTTGACCTGCTACAATGGAATACGTGAGTTTTCTTCTACTTGCTGATTTCAATGCTCTGTATATTAGTAAATTTATTATTCATTCCATAGCAATCTGGCCAATTTCTGAAAGTACAGCCATTTCTGCTGTATGGGCTTTAATGTGTGGCAAGTGGGGAATATTTCTTACTTATTATTCACACAAGTATGAAATTCTCATTCGGGAAGGATCATCGTCTATCCTCATTGAAGGTAATGCATGAGGTGAATCTTAAGACTGTACAGTCGCCAATTTAACTCAGCTGTGTAAAAGGAACATTTTTCTTTTATATTGCACAAATTATTTTAAGTAACCTTGATGTACTATTTTTTTATACACATATCTACATCGAGTGGCACAATATATAACAGTAATATTTACAGTCATTAAAAAAAAAACCTTAATATATTATGCATTATATTTTATAATTATTTGAATTTCATTAATCTCACTGTCACATAGGCAACACTCGATATGCATATGTGAATATATTTTTTCTAATAACAAATATTTGAAGAAAAATGTGACTTGTCACATTAGTTCTTAAAGTAGTTACGCAATAGTTTTTGTATGAATTTTGTCTACGAGCCTTAATTTAAGACAATCTTATGAATTTTTGACAAATGTGAATAAACAAGTTTTAAAGGTCATACATTGTACCATCGGAAGTGCATCAATTATTAGGTTCTCTGAAAACCAACTTTGATACATAAAAATGGTTCTACAAACAGATCCATATCCATTCACGTATCTCTCCTATTTATTTCCTATTTATTTTTCAATCTTGAGAATATCTCTTTGCAGAGAGACAACGATAAATGTACTAAATAATAATATAATAATAATAATAATATAATAATATAATATAATATTAATAAAGATCGATGTGTAATCATTCGACAGTAGCGAACGAATAACGAATTAAATACAGCAATTACGGGAGAATATGTTAAAACAGTAGAATTATTTGGGATACGTTATTTTACATCAATAAGGTTGTACTTGTCTTCTAATGTAGACGGGGTATGTTTACAATTAGACATACATAATCTTTCTTTCTTTATACGGTAATATCACGTCAAACGTTTCGCGGTATACCCCTCGAACCACGACTATTACGGGGTTTAAATATTTAAAAAAAAGGGGCATGAAATACTGGAATGGATAAATAGATAATAAATGGAATTAGTCGATAGGAAAAAGGATCATACCAATCGCTTCCTCGCTTATCCCTACCGATCGTTTTGGCCGAATTTTCATATAGTCCTTTTTATTCCACCACTTACCGATTTCCCGTTGCCGGTTCCCATTATGAAATATACCGTCAAAAATGGTCATACGCAATTCCGAATTGTTCTCATAATAACGCACACTCGCGTCATCGTTATTTTATACTTTGTCCTTGGTACAAAAAATATATCAATTTCCGTTCATCTCTGGTGCAACGTGCCTGCTCGAGATTAACGTCAAAAAAATACAGCTACAAAAATATTTCACGATCTCTCTCCCGGTTCCTCTATTCACCAGCTGTGCCCGCGTGTATGTACATAAAAGATATACATATAATAGATTCGATATATCTATTCGCCACTTTCTTTGTTCCTGCTTATACCTAGTCGGTCAACGAGAGGAAATGTTCATAATTTGTTTACGAACTACAGCAAATCCTATTATTATGCACAGTTTTTGGGTTTCTTTATAAGTATCCCAGTATGGCATGCACTTCCTCTGTTTCTTTCTTTTTTTTTTATACTTAGTCATACGACTAAGAATTCTATATTCATTAACGAAATACATTTACATGCACCGCATTACGCGAGGAAGAAGATTCACATTGCATACACACACTCGTTGTCCTACTTGGTATGTCGATAAAGACGCAATAACTTTGGTATACTGTTTACATGATGTTATAGGTGCCAATGTCATTCAAGATGTTGCGCAAGAATCATTGTTCGATTTTGAAATCTTCTCCTCCTTGACTCCCGATTGATGACGAGTGCTTTGTGCGCGTTTAATCGGCGAGTAAGATTTTCTATGGGAGTCAAAGGTTTAATGGCGACAATTCTAAGATAACCTCCTTGCTATGTTACCTATATATCCTTTTATATCATTCTCCTTAACCGATAACTCTTTCATTCTATTTTTTAAATTTGTCTTCTTTCTTATTGCCTCTTCATTTTCTCTCTCAGTCAAAGACTCATACGCATACATTCGCTCGTCTTAAATCTACTCCTCGAAACGAAGGTCTACAGTGACATCCATGGAACTTAAAAACAAGAAATATGTTACACTTGTCTAGATAAATTGATAGAATATCATGTGTGCATTTTCATCATTGGAGTAAAAGTATACTTTGTGCCTTTTTTTGCTGAATATTTTTTTTTTCATTCATGGATCTCACTGTGCGTCCATCTTTAACAATCAATCAGGTTTCAAACACTGAATGGGCCTGGGTTACGGGTACCTTATTTAAAGATTCTGTCGTAGTCAGACAAAAGGCATTCTATCACTAAATTCTGCTGCATGAGGTCCAGAGCCATATTTGCGCTTTCCTCAGCAGGCCACATTAGGGTGGGTCCAAACACTATCGCCAGATTTGGTATGTGCATACGATTGTATTCCTGATAAGACGTTACTCTGTAATCAAAAATAATATATAGAATACATTAAATGTCTGGTGAACCCAGGTACGTCAGTGATGACTTCCGAATGAAACTGTGACAGCTGATAAATCATCTTTACCTGAGAAGATGCTGTAAGAGAAACTGCAACGTGTCGTGATTAGCAGGTGGCAGAGCTTTCACGATTTCTTTGAAGCACTGAATCTTCTCTAACCGCTTCTTAGACACTGATAAACACATGAGAGATTACATTTAGTCTGATGAATGAATAGTCTATATGTATGTATAATAGTGGTACCATAATCGGACTACTCACTGCTTGCATTCAAAGCCCTCTCGAAGAATGCAAATGGTATAAGAGGCTCTTTGAGTTCTCTGAAGAAGAGTTTAAGCGCTCCGGTAAGAACGTGTACGTCTTCCTCTTGAGTAAGAACATCGAAATTGTTCTGATCCACTTGCAATCGTATTTTTTGTATCTGACTGAGATTTCCACTAGCTCTGTAAAGTCCATCTGTCTTCATGTTCTCTGTGTTATTCTCCAGAACCTCGATGCAGGCTTTTACAAAGCGCGGGATTCTAGGCGGCTCGGCTGGGCATACGTCGCTCAGATAAGAACCAAACGCAGGTTCGTCTACGATTAGACAAGACGGAAATTCAAAGTAACGTTTAATTGGAATTCTTCTTAGCGATAATTGATTCAAGGGCAGGCGCCAATGATTCACGTTTACTGATATAACGCTGCACTAAATCACAAAGAATTTTTTCATAGTTCTAATCTACAGTGCATGAATATTTTCATGCTTGCTCGTTTTATTCTTGACACGCCTCGCTAGAAACTCATTAAATAGCATTTATCGAAATTATCAATAATAAGTTTAAAGGTCAATATATTCTTCCTTTGTGAGCGATTCTGCAGTACAATCAGTAAAATGACTCTAAGTATAATAACGTTAAGTAAATTTGTTATCACCGCAGTAATAATTACCTTTATAGATACCATTCTTCACGAGTGAATCCATAGTCGGCCTCCTTTGAAAAAATCGCCGCAACTTTGCCTTTATCCTCGTTTGCCTTTCTGCAGCAGTTCCACTCAAATCCTC
>JARPRH010000843.1:273973-284079 GCA_031763665.1 Calameuta haemorrhoidalis
TTCACGGATTTTCTCGCCAGTGTCAATCCTCAGGATCAACTTCCAGTCAGGATGAGCAGCAACGACCTGACCGAAGCAGAGATCGTTGGTGAGATCATCGACGTGACACTACAGTATATCAATCAAAAGTAAGTCTGCGTACGCTTTATAGTTTATTTTAAGCATGTCATAAACAGAAATAAATATCTTGGTACTTCACAGTCCATTGTTTGTTCAATTTACAGATACAGGACATTATTTATTATCTAATCCTAGTCAGATGTTTCTCTTGGTCCAACAGAGAATACATCATGTCTGCATATGCACTCACAGAGAAACATATAACATTAACGACTTCACGGACTTTATTCTCTTTATTCTGGTACATCCTGTGACTTGTACATTCCCGGCCTTATCTCTTGTTACAGACAAGCCTTTTTTTTCTTCAATTGCTTTATTCTTATTTATGTCCACGCCTACCTATGTCTTTTATAATGTTCAAATCTAATTACATTTATTTCTCCCTTTTAACTAGCAGACTTTACCAAACGAATCCTATGTATGCACGCGATCGAAGAACGCGTTTCTAAGGTTAATTTATATTCCACGCATGAAAGCACAGTTCGCCTTTACCAGTCTCTACCCTGCATAGTCGCAGGAAATATAGGGGAACCGGCAAACTATCTGTACGTTTTTCTTTTTTCCTTTCTCCTCGATCCCTATATGAATTCTGGATAAATCTATATCCAGCACGTATCCTACTTGTAACGGAAAAACCATAAGAACAAAACATGGAGTTCATAGTTTCAGCTGACTGTCTCTGTTCAGGAATCTTTATAAAATATATAGAATATTTTAAAACGCAAAGTATTTACAAGCTCTAATGGGGACTTTATCTAGAAATTCTATTTATCACTATTTAAACCTAGGTAACCAAAGTCTGTGAATCATGTAAACGGACGAATGGCGAAACGTTGAGGATATGAAGTAATACAGTGTAAAAGAACAGTTTAATCGTAAAGGAAAAAAAAAAAATATATAGTTAAAGTGGGCGGGGTCGGCGCTCGCGCTTTCGTTTGTTCCAGTAAATCTGACGCCTCTTCCGCTTTCTTTTTCCCTTTCATTCTTGTTTTGTCTATTTTTCTTGGTCCCATATTCGTGCAAGGAATTGACGCCATGAAGCTGAATATTACTTTCTAATAGCAACTACGGGTGAGAATGGGGAAATAAAATTATCGGCAAGGAGATTGATACGATCGGATGGCGTGCGTTCAATACTTCCGGTTGAAAAGAAATGATTCATGCTATTGTCTGTTTTATTTGATCTTATGGTTTTTTCTGTCTTTCTATAATCAACAGATGGAGATCTTTAACGTGGGCGAGTAATACACGATTTCCTGTGTATATATATTATTCAGTGGGTGTTACAAGTGACTCGACGGCAATGGAGTAATATTTTCTTTTTGCAAGGAGTTTGTAAAAACGAACGACTTCAAGAGGTCGTTAACTCTTTCTACGTCAGTCGCTTGAAATATCGTTTTGCCACTTGTCCGCTCTTCTCGTGGGACATAACCTGGAACAAAATTATCGCAAGAATGGATCTCAGGAGAGCTTAGAATTTTTTCAATGTCATAAAATTATCACAGGACTGTGAAAATGTCCACCCCACGTATATCTTACCAGGACAATGCCTTCATCGGTAACTTCATACTTTCGTACTATCTGACTACCATCCGGAAGGACAGATGTAGTCACCAGATTGTCATTTTCCAAAGTGGTTGTGTTCTAGAAAAGAAAAGAGAAGAAGGAGATCCAATTCGCTGTTATCAAATGCTGATCAAATATAGTACCTTCAGAATTTCGCCAGAGGGCATAGACTCCTCGTACTCTGTATTTAATGTAAAAATGGACTCCGCGGTCCGCATCATGGAAACCGTACGAATAATCCACTTATCACCATCCTGCTTGATCTCAAGACGTGGGCTGGAGACGCTCATCATCTTCCTCGCGATGTAGGGAACCCCTGAAAATACCACAGAAGATTCAATCAGGCAAAAAACATCCTGGCTGCGTATTACGCAGTTCTGACAAGGATCTCAAGGAACACGAATGAAGAAGACTTCAGAGTATTGTATACAGAATACATATTGTATAATCTGTATACCTATATAATAATGAAATTATACTGCATAGACTATAGAGATTAGTAGTGTGTAGTTTATTAAGAGTGAAGAATGATTAAGCTAGAATTAATATGATGATAAACATATTACATAAATATATTGATAACACTTGTGCAATATTTCTTGAGTATCCTGTAAATGGAATTATTGTTTATGAACAACCTGGAACTGACTACCTAGATGAACAAAACAACGGATGAACAGTCTTTGATTATTTATGCGACTTTAGCGCTTCGTCGATAATTACAGTGAAGGCGTAATTAGTGATAAAATTATTGCGTAGTTAGTGAAGTTTTATGGATGTCTGCTGAGTAGTGATGACTGCTATGAACACTTACCGATGGCTTTGAAATATTCGTCGATATTTTCATTGCGTTCATGTTGGTATGTTCCTACGATGCGTGCCATGACGATGATGTTGAACAGACTCTGATATGGCGTCGAATGAGATATTGGATTTGTGTTGCTTTCCCCTTTACTCAGTTGGTAATGTCTCTCGACTGGAACTCCCTGTATATGCTCTGGGATGTATGCTGTTATGTTTTCTTCTGTGGAGGTCTCCGGCACTGCTGATGTTTCCTTATTCACTGGGATATGGATTATCTACTCTTTGAGCTTTCTGCTCTCTGCTTCTCCTGTCCATATCTCTTTTATATCTAAATCAAGATAAATAATGTTTGACAAAACTACACTGGGTTTAATTCGGTAGGTGAGGTGGCTGGTGTCAAACTGTATTATGAGTAATCATTGACAGATTAACGTTTAATGATAATGAATTGATTTTTCAGGAGATTATTAACTTTTTTATGTTATTCTCACCGAATAAAGTCTTCCATATGGATAAACTCATTTTTTCAGGAGTTACGTGCAATGCAAGATTTGAAATATGGTTATGGCCATGTGATTACAGTTTTAAATGATTGTGAGAAGTTTTGTTAGTCTTGTTGTTTAATTCTCTGTCATCTGAATTTTATTTAACTTGCTCATTTTTTATTTCAGATCTTGCCCACCGAGCTTACAGTCCTATATTGTGCGCCTGGTGATACAAGAGATTCAGACTCTTTGTAAAAAACAGCCTGAACTCTGCGGCTGGAAACCTGAAGAAAATAGTACGTATCCTGTGAATGGTTTAATAGGTTAATAAAACTAGTTATCTGTTAGTGCGTAGCAATCAGGGTTTTTATATAGGATGACTAATTATTTCATATCTTTAAATTTCTAAAGTAACCGTAATTTGTCAATTAACTCTGAACATAGATCTTATACTGAAGGGAGGGAAAGATTAAAATGATTTGTTTGAACGTAAATATTAATTTTTCTTTTATCCATTTTATTGTTCACAGCATACGCATCGCTGAAACTAATGCAAGCAGTGACGAGCAAGGTCAATGAGATCTGCTCACGTTATTTGGACAATAGCAGATTAGCATTATTACCTCCGCCACCATCGACGCCAATGCCGCGGGTTTCGGCATATTGTATTAAGAATTGCAGAAGAAAAATGGAAGACCGCCACGTTGTATTGCACGACTTACACATCATATTCAGTATTTCAGTAAGTTTATTCTAGCATCCTTATACTAATGTTATCTTGGATCTAATAAGAAAATTTAATCAATTGATTCTTAATAATTCACAGGATGACTCTCCGGCCAGTTATTATGCAGTATTCGACGGACACGGGGGTCAAGAAGCAGCTGCTTATTCATCTACCCATCTTCATCAGTATTTAGTGGAAAGCACGTATTATCCCAAGGATCCAATTCGTGCCTTACGCGACGCTTTCGTTACGACAGACGCACATTTCATTGAGAAGGCGAATAAATATGTAAGCGACAAACAAATCGTTGTTTGATCAAGGCTTTATTTTAAATATCAATATTACAGGTTTTTTAATATTATTTCTTTTTCTTGACAGAATCTCAATGGTGGTACTACTGCAGTTTGTGCTTTGTTGCTCAATGGCAAATTATATATTGCATGGGTCGGGGATTCCCTGGCGACACTGACATCTCACGGCAAAACGCGTCACCTCGTTAATCCGCACAAACCTGATCGGACGGTAAGTGTTCCTCGGGAACTATTTCACGGAGGATTCTCCCGTTTCCGTTTTTCTTTTAAACTTTACTGCGCACTATATGATCGTAGAGTATTATTTGCTCATACTTGTCGCTGTTGATGCGAACGCGCGTCGTATTTACACCAGGGGACGGTGCTCCTGGATCTACCCAGATAAGTTTCCTGTCGTGAATATTCTTGAAGAGGAGTCCACGCGCCGGATCTATAATCGGGACGTAATTACTAGATTCGTTGAGCAGGTTGGTGCCCATTCTCCAGTGATAATATCCAAGATCCGTAGGCTGAGGCCAGAGTTTCATCCTTTCTTGAAAAAATGGACGCCAGTCTTCGTTTTCCAGTCTCGACTTAAAGTCTATGTAGCCGGACACCTCGAAATGGAATTTAGTGAAGCTACGTAAGAATATAATAGTGGACAGGACACCGAGTCTGTTGGGTCTTTCACGAAATGCTAATTGCTGCTCGAATGGATCACTTGGGGTCAGAAGCTCCGAGGATAGTTCGTAAGCTTTTTGTACGGGAAAGAGTAAATTCTTTACAGCACGTAATCGTACGTTGAAGGAGTGTTTATCGAGTGTCTCCCCGGTGCATCTGTAACCCAATTCGGCGACCTGACGAGCGACCGATGTGCTTCTTAGATAGAAGAGGTCTTTGGGTATCACTAGGGAGTCCAGGTACTCGTCATAGTTCTCGAACTGCAGAAGACGACGGTCGCCGTCTATTCGCGTTCCTAACGTGATCATGATTTAACGGTGATGCATTTCACAATGAATTTCGCGATGACAGGCAACCTCGGATTTAGAAAGACAAGAGAAGCTCGACTGGTTTGAGAACAAAAATTGTTGCACGTTGGGAAATGTCGAAAGGCCGAGACGCCTCAGAAGATTTCACGGGAATAGGAGAATTTCTCGGGCGTGACGAGAATAATTTTTAACGTCTTGTTGAGTCTAATTTACATCTTTGTTGCAGGACGAAACTAAGAGGGTGAGCGATATGGGTGGATTTCTGGTGCATTATGGGACTTGGCGTGTCAATGGTCATCTTAGCGTTTCCAGAGCTATAGGTGAGTCGTTAAATTTATTTCTCTTCCTGTTTGTCTCAGTATATTATTATACTGTCGTTTAGACGTCATATCTCTTGTACTTTGCTTTATATTATTTAAGGTTAAGTTATGCCGTGGCTGTGAGTATACCAATAACCACCTTCATTAACACAACACTTGTGTGCGATGTCTGCTAATTATTTCATTTTTAATTACCACTTACATCCTTCCTGCATGTAAATGCGTACATGACTTTACGACTTGCCATATTATTTTAGCATTTCAATCGGGAGTTATTAGTACCAACAAAAATAAAAAGACGTATCTCATCAGGCCATGAATTTTCTCTAGCAAGAGACTGGCAACGAATTTCACCAGCGTCCCAAAATCCTTAAACAGGACTAGCAAGACGCACAAGCAAGAAGTACGATCACCTGTCAGAGTCATAAACTGGAAAGTGGAAACCATGCCCATGAAGAAAATTTTCTTCCTAAAAAT
The DNA here is from genome assembly GCA_031763665.1 of Calameuta haemorrhoidalis. NCBI lineage: Eukaryota > Metazoa > Arthropoda > Insecta > Hymenoptera > Cephidae > Calameuta > Calameuta haemorrhoidalis. The sequence continues at coordinate 279,752 of JARPRH010000843.1, forward strand.
AATGCTACGAATTACACGTGTCTGAGATTTCTTTCCTTTCTCTAAATAATTTCGAATACGTGACTACGTGGGATTTGGTCTGCTGTAAAAACAGGATTCGTTCAATGGAGGAAAAAAGAAAACTGGACAACTGGATAAGAAGCATACAGCGACTCCAAGTCCATTGAAGATCTAAATTCACTTGGACAAGTCAAAGTCTCTTGAATTCTCGGATTAAATATCGAAGGACAAACGGGAGATCGTTTTTGTCATTAACATTGATCCAAGATTCTATAGATCGTTTGCCTACTAAATTATATATCGGCTACTAGGCACTGTTGCCTAGAGATCTAATTCCTTGATCGTAGAGCCTAGCAAGTGGCGACACCACGAAGTAGCGAAAGGCACAGACACCTCTTAGTGGATCGAACGCAATGGCCTGAGAAAAGGACGCGTGAAGAAGTCTATATATTTGGCGAGCCGTAGAAGGAAGAGCGATGAACTCAAGGAAAGCGCACGGCCTGTGGATAAGAGGAAAGAGAAAGAGATGAAGGAGGAGTGCGCGTACGCGTAATACAGGATGTTAAAAATGTCAGTGAAGATATGGAGCAGAACCGTAAACGTTCTTGCCATTCTCCGACGAATGTACATTCCTGTGAAACGGCAGAGAGACGAGTTATCTCTTTCCTTTTCTCTCTCTCTACGCCTCCATTGGAGCTCTCTTTCTCTCTCTCTTAACACCTCACCTCTTCCACGATAAGTCTCTCAACTTCTTGGAGCATCTCACAGCGTCTGTCAACTGTCAAAGAAATTCGCAATGGCTCCCCACAAAGCAGCCGCAAGGAACGGCCAACGAGGAAGAGTCACTGCTGAAAAATAATCCATCAACGAACATTACTTTTGGTCAAATGAAAACTTTTCCACGTTGTGAGCCGTGCGAACGTCCCAGGGTTACGAATAAAATTAATTGTATTAGGCCTAGTAAAACGGCGCCTATTATGCATATTAAAGTGATCCAGGCGAATGTAGAAGTCGAGGGTCGACGAACCGTGCGATATCGCGAGGCACATCAAACTGGATTATACGCTCCATCTTGCGAGTTAACTGCCGATTTTATCACGTTATAGCACGTATAGGCACATACTATAACAATGACTGATGAACGTGCTTGTTTTTTTCCCCCTCCTTTTTTATTATCGCCTTCTCGACTACACTTCCGTTCTGGATTTTCACTCGAAAATCCGGATTCCACGTGCCGATTCGAGCGTGATCCTTTCCTTTCGTAGATGCACGTGGACACTGGTAATTATTTTTAATTTTTTATTTAATTTTCAAAACGCTCCAATGCCAATTGTACCTCGGGGCTTGACTCATCTGCGATGAGGCACTGCTCCTCCCTTGCTGTTAAAATTTATATTCTCTGTCAAGTATGAGATAATCTTTGTACTACGTGGATCGCAGCGTTGCGGTTTTGCGGCTTTTGAAATTCGAACCCTCTAACCCCCGCTTGGGAATACAAGGTACACACGTCTGGTCGCATGATATTTTTTTTAACATTAAAAGTATCTCATGACCATACTTGATTAATTCATCGATCACAGTAGCACTAGTTTCCAATAGACTAAGGCTGACCTATGTAAGGATATTGTCAATGTACGATTGACTGAGTCAGCTGGTCGTTCTATGATAATTTTTTTTTAGTACAGTCGCTCGAGGAAGCTACGTCCAACTAGGGTAGCTACGGGTCAAGCAATGCCATTTACGGTTACGTGAAAATTCTGGACGCGTGTCGAATATCCTGTCGGTTCCGTTCGACCACTGGCTGACACAATAATACGTGCAGCCATGCTCCGAGCTCTACGCATAGCTTTACTGGGTGGTACCCTGGGCTATGCCTGTTTCGAATAGTTAATAGATTATCAATGAAAATCAATATTGCTTATCAGCGAAGTTCTCTAGCCGAGCTGCGCGATCGATCTTTAAGTTAGAATATTCGAAAGTAATGTGAATTATTAAGATGTCTCCGTACTAGGATCCCCGTAAGAATAACTTATGGCGTTCAGCATCGAAGCAACATTGGACAAGACTATATAACGTAATAACCGGAAGCGCCTACGCTAGTTTGACGCCATTATTTAAATTAGCCTCGCATTCGTTAATTAGATCATTAAAGTTAATTATAACATAGTGGAATACTGATTCCGTATCGCGTGCTTTTTTTGTCCTCTTATTTTCTATTTTAATATCTTGGAAGATACGCGTAGGCTTACTGATTCATGGCCAAGGGTCAATTCACAATCTTATCTTTCATGCTTATCGTCATTTATTATTTAACTTTAGATTGTTGTAGATCTCGAATTTTGTCTTATGGATCTTTTTGTCTTTTTACTTTCAGGCGACGTCAAGTACAAGCCCTGCGTAACGGCTGATCCGGAAATACTTTGCGTCGACCTCAATGGCACCGAGGACTTCCTGATCATCGGCTCCGACGGCTTCTGGGATGTGATCAACGAGGTCCACGCGTCTCATAGAATTTATCAGGCCGTCCGGGAGAATCCTTGTGAGTGGCAATTTGTATTTTATGCTATTTAATTTTTTTTTAACAAACTTGACAGCTACCTGGCGACTGCCAGTGGTGGACAATGAGGATTCGTTATGACGTGCCGTGAAATTTTCTTGAGATCTTCGGCCAAACTGTTCCGCCTCGTCATACGATTACTAGGAAGAAGTCCGTCTCCAGAGTCTCAGGCTTCCTGGGCTCCGTTACGCTCTGTTTACCAAGACCAGGGCCGTGTTCCTCGGGTGCATTCTATTTGGACGTTTTCCTATGCGCTCCTACCTTATCTACAGAGCCGTGCGGATCGGATGTGTCTGTCCATTTTGAATGGGGTATCGTGACGTCAGAATTTTCTATGGATCAAATGATTCTTCTTGTGGCCTTACCTGTTTCTTCATTTTTTTTTTTCAAGTTCGAACGCTGACCTCCCTAGTTTGGCGATACTACCTCAATCTCAGTTGCACTCTAACCATGAACAATCAGCGGGGCGAATCGACTGGAGTGCCTTGCACTCTGGTGCTGGAATTATCGTGCTTTCCGGAGTGTAATCATCCAGTCTAGCTGGTGATCGTTGGAGGTCTTGAAACTACGGTTGCTTTCCAGGAATCGTCTTACCGACTGATCTTGGACGTGGTTTCCTTCTTCTTCTTTCTTCTTCTTTCTTGTTCCTTTGGCTTGCTATTGTGAACAAGAGGTGGGTGGCGTATCTGGCTAATGGCACTGGGTGCCAATAAAAACTCCTGGACACTTCAATGGACTCTCATACTGAAATTGTCCATTTTCACAGTTTATGTAGAACTTCTGAGGAAGAAATTTTGTGCGAATCACTCAGAGGACTATTGGTCCTTGGGTAGATTTTCTCACGACTGGAGGAGAGGTCTCTTTTTTTTTTTAATTTTTCCATACTTCTAATACTTTCTGAAACGAAGCAAGATGGGCATGCCTGTAATTTAGATAAGTGCATCCCTCTTTTGCATACACCTGAGAACAGGGCACTGGCGCGGATTAACTCCGTCTATTTTCTTTGTTATAAGCATATGCACTCGGTACTTTATTTCAAGCATATTCACTGGGTACTTTATTTCCCAGCCATTAGAATCTACTCGAAATTCTGCTGTGCATGGCGAAAGCTTGTAAATGTCGCACGCGTCGTTTGGACACATAATGGCTGAACATCAATTGGTTGCTTCAAAGAAAGAAAAAAAGAAATCAAAGAGTTCACCTGTGGGCATTATTTATTTTTGGAATTGCATAATTAAAAGGGCAGTGACGATTTCTTGGACTGTGGCGATCATGAAAAATGATGAAGGGTACCTTGCAGAGACCCGGGTCGCTACTTGGCAACCCTAAGGAAGACTGCTGGTCGTTTATTCGCAGTGTGGCGAGACTGACAGAAAGAGCAGGGCCAGGTCCTTAAGGCTAGTTCGCACGGCTGGACGAGCACGTGGCTCATTCAAGTCTCTTTGACAATCCGCTTCTGTCGTAAACGTTACGTGCGAGCTCACCCAAAGCAAAGCTCGACTTACGTTCTACCGGCAAGGTCTGCGCTCTTGGACCTTTTGCTACATTTTTTTTTGCCAAGAGCCGAGCTGTGAAGAGACGAATCTAATGAGATCAAGAGAAAGAGAGAGAGAGAGAGAGTAGGTAGAAGAGAGTCCGGACTAGAGAGTAGAGAGTTTTACTCTACTCTGTTCATCCAGCGATCCAGAGTCAGAGCACAGCCTTTTCCTTCTTCCTGCCTGAGAAACCAAGTCCCGGGTCCACCGTTCACTCATTCGTCATCTGCTGCCCA
>JARPRH010000843.1:345556-357059 GCA_031763665.1 Calameuta haemorrhoidalis
GATCCTTTATTAAACCACTCTTCCTTGGATGGTTCTGATCCTCTTACACAATTCGCTCGTGAGGACTTAGATCCTTTATCCAAGATGGCTGCTGATGAAGTAATTTCTTTCAAATGTATAAAGAATTGATACAAGAGATTGATGTATTCATGGACTTCTTGTATTTCTTACAGTGGGATTACTCTTCGAATGCTGCAGCTGTTGGAAAAAAGTCAAAGGACACCATGGATGAGTTGGTACAGCCTTGGCTAGCAAGACGTACAGCAATATTGAACAAATATACAACATCGGAGAAATTATCTATAGTAACAAGTTTCTTACCAGGCGGAGAAAAAGGTACAGTAATAATTCACTGATATCTCCAAACAAAAGATCATTAAAGATGAATAATGTAAAATTTCATTCTGAAATTAGTGATTGTAAAAGTCCAACCCAGTGGTACTTTAGTCGATAAAGTTAGAACAAGATTGGAGCAGCTTGATGATTTTGAAGAAGGCTCTGTGAGACAAATGATGGATCTATCACAGCAGGAATACACACTCCGCATAGAGCAGTTAAATAATGAACTCGTGCAAGCTTGGCATTCTGATCAACGAGTGAAAGCTTTAAAAATAGCAATACAGGTTCATTGATAGATCATTTTTTTAATAAGATATATAAACAAATATAACTGACATGGAAATCATTGGTTTCCTTAGTGTGCCAAGCTGTTAGTGGATACATCGGTCATTACTTTTTACCCCAGCAAGTTCGTACTAATCACAGACATCTTGGATACCTTTGGTAAACTCGTTTACGAGCGGTTGAAAAGGAAAGCTGAATATTACAAGTGATGTCTCTTTTATATTTTCAATAGTTATTACTACTTTTATCATTGATCACCTCAACGAACATTTTTTGTTCTTGTAGACCAGGCAGCAAAGTACCAACAAGCTTACCAGACAATTTTACCCCGGATATTGTTACGGAAGTTGCTAAAGAAATTTGTCGTAACTGGTTTTACAAAATAGCCTCAATACGCGAGTTGGTACCGCGACTTTATGTGGAAATGGCGATTATCAAATCGTATAGATTTTTGACAACAAGTGAATTTAGTACTGCCCTTTTACGAATAACCCGCATGATTCGTGGGATTGGAAATCCATTGATAGCGGTTTATGCAAGATGTTACTTGTGCCGTGTTGGATTGGCACTCAATCAATCTTCAGACTTTGAATTCGCCAAGGAAAACTTCTATGACTTTTTAGCTGTTTACGGTCAACTGTTTAATCAGTCCTTATCATATGATTTAAATGGGCAGAGTATATCCCTACATACTTATCTTAGTCTTTATACTCCTGCGTTGGATTGGATCATGCAAGTTATGGCAGCTACAGCATCGGAGAATCTTCTGGATGAAATACTTTCTCGAAGCAAGCAGCAAGCTAATAGGTAATAATTCTTGTAAAAAATTTTATAAATATCTGGAGTGTAATAATTTATATATATTTTTTCACTTCAGTGGATTGCTGTTGAACAGTATCCTTGCAACTTTCAAACCAGCATACATAGCAGCTCGGTCAATGGAATTTGTTAATTTAATTGCTGGTTGTGAAGATGATGGTAACTAATAGCTTAAAATATTTTTGAATATTACACTACTATATTTAGCAGAAGTTAGGAGAAAATAAATATTTTTATTAACAGGATTCCCACAATATCTTTTGTACCGCAGTCTGGGTGAATGCCTCGTAGAGGAAGCACCACCCAAGGATGATTGTCGTCCTGTCTTAAATACAGTTTGGCAATACGTACTAGGTCTTAAGGATCCTGCAAAATTTATGCATTGCTCTGAAATTTGGATACAATTCACAGTCATTCACTTTTCTGTACGTATTTCAAATTACAATACGAAAACTCCCATTGATATACATTCTACCCTTACTTTCTGCAGATGCATGAATTGAACCTATTCCTGGGTGAAGTGATCAGTCATCTCAGTCCGAATAGAGCTTTTGAACATTATTATTCTCAGATGCAAACCATCGTAGAGAAAATTGTTGCTCATACTCAAGATTTTGAGTCATTGCTCACTATGGTATGAATCTGTCACATTTAAGAAACTTATAGAAATTGGACTAAATACTGAAATCTCTTGAAAGTACCTAATATTCGTTGCAGGAGAATTTTCTACCTCTGATTGATCTTTTTCATAAGGAAAGCATCAAGGTCGAAGTATGCAAAACCGTGATAGAAGGTTTTAGTACTCAAAGTGGACCAATAACGGACCCAATAATAATAAGCGCCCTTATGTTTATCTCGAGAATAATGCACGACTCGGTCAGGTATGCACTGCAAGAATTAAACTCAAGATATCTACCTCCTGCACAGGAAGAAAATGCAGTTATCCATTTGTTTGCAATGCAGTGCGCTCACGGTGGACGATGAAAAGCGACAGATTGGCAATTTAATATGTGGTCTAGTTCAAAGAGTCGATTACGGTCGGGACTTTGAGAAGCAGTTGAGCTTTTATGCAGAGGCCAGGGCTGCTTTTCCCAATCTCGATTCTGTACACATACAACTGGTACAGGTAGGAGACTGCTCTGAAAATATATATTTTGTGCATGCATCAATTGCATAGAATTAGTTTAAGTAGAAGTTAAATCACATTGGGTACTACTTCCAGTGTGTAAATAGATTGTCAGTCGATACAAGAAAAATTGTTCGTGGCCATCATACTAGAAGAACCTCTGCATTTGTTCGTGCTTGCGCAGCTTTTTGTTTCATCACCATTCCATCTTTAACATTAGTGCACACTCGACTTCAGTTATATCTTCTATCGGGACAAGTGGCCCTTTTAAATCAGTGCCTTGGCCAAGGTAATTCTTAAATTTTTTGGGAACAAAATATAGTACGCAGCAGATAATTCCTTTTAATTTTTATTTCCTAGCTGATGCCTGCTTCAAGGCAGCTCTTAGCTTGGTTCCAGAAATGCCAAAGACAATAGACATCGATGGAAGACAAAAAAGCTCAGAGCCATACTTGCTGTCTTATCTGTCTAACTTTCTTTCCACGCTACTGGTAGTTCCTGTAAGTAAAGAGGTTACAAAAACTGAATCGCAGAAATACTTTCCTTATGAGTATTAATGACGGTCAATAATAATGATTTAATAGGACAGCCCTGAGCATGGAGTGTTGTATTTAATGCGAGGACTTTTAAATGCTGTGCAAAGGTGTTTCGAACAGAATGCTACAACAAAGTTCTATCTCTACTTAAGAGTACTGGATCTGCTGTCGACTGTCACTCAAGAGACCTATCCTTATCACGTTGATAAGGTATAGTAGATATACACCAATTAACTGATGTATTTCATTAACCCTTTGAAGCATGATAGTAGTCAGAAGTATCACTTTGTAACTGTGATAAGTTGGTAACTATAAACAAACAGTAATTCACATCCGATTCCTAATCAACAACCTCAATGACCCATGAACATGAATTTTCATGAAAACTAGCTCATTTTTTATCAATTTCATGTAATTTTGAATTTATGAATATTGAGTTCAGATTCGTAATCAGCGACCCCAGAAAACTCAGAGTAGCAAATTTGAAGTAAATCATATGGGAGGAAAAATGTATGCTTCAAAGGGATAAATCAATAATAAGCTTATGCAATTAGATTCCCAATGTCATACAAATTTTTAGGTGGACTCAAATGATAAGCTGTATGGCTCCGATAAGAAATTTATTGGAGAAGTCAATAAAATATGTTCGAAAGTTCTTGAGGAAATATTGAATCACTTGAAATACCTCGGCAGTACTGATCAATTAGATAAACAGTCGGCCTTGGCTTTTGAGCTATTCAATCGCATAATAACACGTGCAGATTTACAAGACTCGGCCTTAGCATCTATTGCAGTAAATCTGTGGAATTTATCACACAGACATGGTTCAATTGATCCCAAAGTATCGGTAAAAATTTTTATCTGAATAACGGTTTGATTATGAGTTTTAATTACTAATTTGACTTTATCTAATTACATTTTTGCTTTTTCTCAGATCCCAACGATATATTATATAACTCGAAGAAGTCATCAACCACACTTTGCCGATATTCTCAGGAAAATAAAAAAATAATTGTGGTACAGATTAAACTCGAGCATCCGGTATACACGAAGGATCTTCATGGTATGTAATGTACAAATTGTATTATAATCCTACATCAAGTTTCATTCAGAAAAATATGAGAGCGCATCGTAACGGAGAAAGTAGAAATTTCATAATCGGATGCAAACTGTTACGTTTTCGGCTTTGTGAAAGAATAATGCAGTAAAATAAGTTAGTCTTAATTCAGTAATATTCCATACTGAAATTTGGATAATAAACTTTGCACAATACAGACTGGACATTTAAATAAAGAATCGTTTATTGATTCTTAAAACTTCGTAATACTTAACCAGTAAAAAAAAATGGCGAATATTTTACAATACAAAATACCGTCACGGTGAACTGGATTGAAAACTGTGAATAGCAAGAAGCGTAATATTATATAATAATAATCGTGAACATTTTATACAATGTTGCGTCGTGACTCTATAGGAAACAAGTGTATGACAGAAATAAAGGTTTATAAAAATAAATTAATGCAGCAGTATATCTTCTGAAGACGTTTTCAGCTAGGCTAACGGTAGTCCTTGCTGTGCCACATGTAAGAAAAATACTAATCCATAAATTCTTATCGACATTCATTTTGGAAGACAATATTATCAGTGTACTCTTTGACATTGGAAGACAATGAACTCGCTCGGCGTGAATCATTCTGTTCAGCCTCACGTTTATTTTTTTAGAATTGAGCGTAGCGCGTCCAAAAATATATCAGCATGATATTCGCTGAATGTAAGGGCCGGCCTCAATCTTACAGCTTGGAGTCCGCATCCACCGGCCTGAATACCTACAAACGACGAAGGCGTTATAGACTATTTACCGAGGAACCATAATATCTTAATGGAATCTGTACCTCTGGCGTGAAGCTTGCTGATAACTTCGTCCCGACTTGCAGGTGTAGTGCAATCAAAGGCAATAAAAGTTCCACGACCGCGTACCGAGTTAATCTTGCCCGAGACCTCCTTCTGAAGATCTTTTAACTTTGCCAAAGTGTAATCGCCAACGCGTACCACTTGATTTAAAAGATTTTCTTTTTGAATGGTATTCACTATCGCCTCTAAGAGTATTAACTTGCTGGGATCTCCCATCCAGGTGTTGTATACACGATACGACTGTTTTGGTCTGAAAGAACGAAGAGACATGAAATATTTCCATGAGGTTTTATACAGCATGGGAAATTCATTTTGGCAATTACTTTAAGTCAGGCGTGTGGTAGTAACCACCTAGTTGCATCTTCTTACTGAACGTTACTACGTCTGGTGGAGATTCTAAATTGAAATGCTCGTGGCACCACATTTTCCCAGTGGGACCACCTCCTGTTTGAACTTCGTCTATTAGCAATGCGGCACCGTGCTGGAGAGAAGGGCAGTTTTAAAAGTTCTGAGTTAATTTTAAATCGTACGTGCTAACATAACCTGGATATACCTTGGTTGAAAGTTTTCGAAGTGCTTGAAAAAACTCTGGCGACGCGTGATGATCGCCACCCTCGGATTGGATCGGTTCGATTATAATACCTGCGACTGGAATATTCTTTTCCTTGTCATACTTTACTATCAAGTCTTCAATCTAAAAATTATTCATTGTCAGTAATACATGCTATGGATAGATACCATATTATTTTTTCAATTAATTTATTTGAGCATTACTTCTGCAAGACATCTCTCGTCCTCTTTCTTATTCTCCCTGACATTCTCCTCCAGTGGATATTTGTATTCAGGGAAGCTTGCGATGGGCCAATCGAATGCTGGAATATCTATCTTATGGATATATTTACTGTGTGTCGTTGACAGTGATCCTAAGGTTCTCCCATGAAATGCTCCTGTTTCCATTAGAATTAGAGATATTAAAGTTAAGGTAATCTTTTTACATTGAAATGTGAGTATTTTTACCTTTGAAAGATAAAATTGAATATCTAGGACTACCAGGTGATTGATTAATCATACAAGACTCCATTTCTTCTCTGGTAAATGGTGCACCGTGTCTCTTTTTGTCAGCATACCATATGAAGATGTTTTTGAAAGCATTCTCGTTTGAACACGAGCCACACATCATTGTAGTAATCTGAGTTAGCCCTGGTGGAGCTACCTAGGTGAAAAATAAAAAAACAACTCAATCCAGAGATACATAACAGTGAATAATATGATTAAATAAACTTACTCCTTTCCTCAGTAAAACATTCTTCAATCTTTTCGGCCAATCGCGTCCTGGAAATGAGCCCAGTGCTGGTCTGTTTGCTATTATTTTATGATTATCCGAATTAGCCACAGCTTCCAATATCGCCGGATGGTTATAACCCAAAGGCATTGAAGAAATTTGCATGAACACATCCAGCAAGACATTTCCGTCGACGTCCACCAGATAGTTACCAGTTGATTTCTCATAATCGGCAAACAATTGCACAGAAGCTGCTTGCTAAACATTCAAACAAGTCAGAACTCCAATAATGTTTTTACAGCCTTGAGCTATATGTGCCTTAAGCGTCATAAGAACATTGGCGCACAACGAATGTACATTGTAATTCTTTTCCATCAGGATTATGTCATCGTGATCCTTTTTTCTTTCTAAGTGCATGCTCTGCTTCCGTTCTTCTCTACCTGCATTGTATTTAATTCCTGTAGTAGACGACGGGATTCGGGTCCTGGAATTTCTGTGGTCAAAGCAGGACGCTTTGGCTCGCCTGCTAAAGGACCCGTCGACAGTGTCTTGCTCCACAACGCTCCATGCCCTAAAAATGCAAAGAGAACAAGCTTAGAGGAATTATATCGCGTTACTAAATGCAAAAAATAAATATAAATGCAAAAGGGCGTAGGAATATAGAATTTTTAGAAGACATACACCCTATTATTTTTTATCGTGCGATATTTGTATTACTGATGATTGCAGAGTATCAGGCAGTTATGCGTAATGCGTGCTCCCTTTTAGAAGCAATTGAAAGATTAGTCTTATTGATGCCAGTTACCGTCAATTACTTTTCCTTGCCGATACTACCAGCAGTAGTTTTAAATGAGTTTGTTAGCTTATTTGTCAGAATAGTCTATTTGTAAATTTGAAAACTGAACATTTTAAATATTCTAAACAGAACGAAAATCATATCCTCTCTCTCGCTCTAATTCTCAAACAAGCAGAGGATTTTGCATTTATGAGGCCTGCTCTTGAAAAAAAAAAAAACGACGATATGTTAAGATAAGATGACAAGTAGTTGTGATATTCCGACGATAACAAGTTGTTTTTCACAATCAAAAAGTGACAACTGATAATCAAAAGATTGGTTCGTAGGTAATTTGGAATTATTATAATCAGAAATAAAAATACTTGCATAGTTTCTACTTCAAGGTTTGCCTTCGTAAAATTGTTTATGTTCATTAGATATTTATTCAGTCTAAAAATACACTGACGCCGAATCTATTTGGTCCCGTTGTCAGACACTTTGAATTTTGGTAATTTTGTTTCATTCATAGAAACATATACAATTTTAGACAATCAAGAACAGGTCCTGTTCTAAGCCGATCGTGTTTTGGAGCAGAATCGTTTTGGAGCGTATTGATTTTTGCAACGTAGTTTTCTTTTAGGTACAGTGTAATTTAAATTGTTCATAATTTCAGGTACAAATAATTGATCTATAGAAACAGTAGTATCTTGTTACCATTGATGATCTGCCTTGTCAAGGATCCTTTGCTAAAAGCAAGTGGAGATTTGGTGAGGAACATGATGAGCAGCTTCGAGTAGACAGAAGGGAATGAAGATTCCAACGACAAGGTTTACTCTCAGAATCGACACACAGGATTTTACGATCGAAACACTAGATAAAACTGAAACGTTTTCCGTGAAAGAATGGCCCCATAAAAAATTAGAGGCCAATTTATTCTGATTTGCGTAGAGAACCAACGCAGTGGACCGTCGTCTGAAGATTATTGGCGACTACTGCTTGTTTAAGAATGCTGGAACGAGTTAGACTAGTCATGCGAATGTTTAGATATGACATTTATAACAGGAGTCGGGCAAACGTAATTAAGATGTCATTATCTTGCGTGAGATCCTGTTTGAGGCGTGCTATACTATTTTTATACCTATATTATATGAGTATTATAATTTCAATGAAATTATACTTATAATATCATTTCAAAATGCAGTTTTCGATATACATGTAAAAGTACATAGTATCTTTTTTGTATTGGGAAATCCTTCGTGGGATCTTTTGCAAGAATTTATTGGAAGGATTCAAGAGCGATTGTGAACATTGGAATTACTTGTGGAATGTGCAATATTTTTTATTTTGGACGTCCAGATTCGATATACAAATGACTCGAGTAGTACGATTGGCGGGACATCATGAAGTACCTTTCGATCTGACAGTTCAAAATACATTTTGACAGATCAGGCTTTTAAGTGATGAGAATTATTGGAGTTCAGTTTTATAACGAAGTCTATAATTCTATTTATTTTAGACTTAACCAAATTGGAGGTTTGGATGTTGATAGCAAACTCTCTCTTAGCAGACTGATAATTTCTTACAGGTGACAGTAGTAAATTGTATATAGTATATAACCAAGTTTATTTTCCTCGTGAGCTCGAATGGGTCGAAATCAGGCATCAGATTTTAGTGCCATCCTTGGCAACGTCTGTTTTTATTGCTGAAGTAGGTCAGATTGAATGAAGTTGTATTAAATCAATGAAATAAGAAAATGCGAACATAGATTAAGCATATAAAGTAATGTTCTCCTATAAAATGGTACATTGTATAAGGTTGAATTGCATTTGTATTCTTGGCTTCTTAAGCTTTGTTACGTTCCACTGAGTTCACACAGTACTGTTCTTAGATTTTCCAGAAGAATGTCCACATGATATTCACCAAATATTAAGCAGGGTCTTAGTCTTATTGTTGTTTTTCCAGTTCCACCTAGTTGTATACCTACATAGGTTGAGGAACAGGTGTGATTATAGTAGCTCGATTTATATTTTATGTTTGGAGTATACAATTTGTTCAGGTAATTTTACCTTTGCAGCGGATTCTGTACAGGACTTCGTCCCTAGTGTCCTTACTGCACATGTCGAATGCTATTATAAATCCACGTCCACGTACAGAATTCATGAGTTCTGGAAACTCGCATTGAAGTTTGTTAAGTTCACTTAGGCAATAATTCCCAACAGTACAAACATTGTGCAATAAGTTTTCTGCTTGTATTGTTTGTAATACAGCTTCCAGAATAATTAGTTTTTCAGGATCTCCCATCCAAGAATTAAATATTCTATATGGCTGTCTAGGTCTTAAATATATTCACTATTGTTAGTTAATAGAGTATGGATTTTTTAAATGAGAATACTGTAAATCATCTCTTACGTGTATTCACATGTGTGATAATATCCACCAAATTGCATTTTTTTACTAAACGTAACAATATCAGGTGAACAAGGCAAGTTGAAGTACTCGTGGCACCACATTCTTCCAGTTGTGCCTCCTCCTGTTTGCACTTCGTTCATGACCAGTGCTATATTATTCTATACAACATACTTTCATTATCTTAAAAGAAATAGGGTGACACTTCTTAAATGGGATTATTTACTTTCTTTGTAACGCATTGCAATTGTTGAAAAAATTCTGGTGAAGCATGTTGATCACCTCCTTCGCACTGTATTGGTTCGACTATAATACCTGCTACAGGGGAAGTACTATTGCTGTTTTCAATAAGTTCTTCGACCTCAAAAATATATGCAAGTGAATTATTACAAAATCCAAGATGAAATTAAAAAAAATACTTATAGTAATGTTTGAATTACCCGAGCAATGCAGTTTTCATCTTCTTGTTTATTATCACCCTCGTATTGCTCTAAAGGATACTTATATCTTGGAAATGGAGCAATGGGCCAATCTAACGTTGGTATATCAATTTTATGAATATAACTTCCATGCGTTACAGCCAATGCTCCAAATGTTCTTCCATGATAGCTTCCTAACATCAAATGATCGAAAAGTATGACTGAGGACCCTTTAAAAGATGTCCCAAAGTGATACCTTCAAAAGACAATATGGACAACTTTGGACAACCCGGTGGCTTGTTAAAAGGAGCTGATTTCTTCTCTTCCTCTGTAAAAGAACCTCTATTACGTCTGACATCTGCCCATTTTATGAAAACAGCTTCCATAGCATTTTCATTCGCACAAGCACCGCACATCATTGTAGTAATATTTTTCAATCCCATAGGAGCTACCTATACAAACAAATTAAATTTTAAACAAATTTCAACTTTCATTTTGCCCGCCATAAGCCTACTAACATCTGGCTTTAGCAGAACATCCCTCAGTTTACAAGGCCAGTCCAACCCAGGAAATAGTCCCAAAGCAGGCCTGTTTGCCATAATTCTCTAAAAATGTTTGATTTATCATAAAAGAAGAGTCATTAATAACAATTTTATGTTAACTTGATTTCCAGGGCAAGAAAGTGCAGCAAGGATGGACCGATGATTATATCCAAGTGGAATCGAAGCAGTCTGCATGTGCAAATCCAGAAATACATTTCCATCCACATCGGCCAAATAGTTTCCAACAGACCTCTGATAGTCAGCAAAGTACTGTACACCTCCAGCTTGCTAAAATTGAGCAGTATAATTCCAAAATGGAGGAAGCAACAGTTATAGGCAAAATAAATCTTTAAAGACTGCGTATAATTAAGTAAAATTAAACCTGCATCTTGCTCAATTCATCAAGAAGAACTTTGGATCTGGGTCCTGGAATTTCTGTTAGTGTAAAAGGTTTGGCTGGCTCTCCAGGCAATGGACTTTTGCTCGCACTGCATACTTCCGAGAATGAATTTCTTGCACAGTACAATATAAGTGGCTTCGCGCGAACAAGCCTTACGTTCTTCCGAAACATTGTTAACAACATCCCTCACAAAATGTCTCCAAAAGAAAATATAAATTATACAAGAAATATTACATACAAATATGCAAGGGGCTTTACTAGTGACACATGTCTACAGTTTCTCTTGTTTCACTACATTCATTTTTTTTCTCTGAAAACAGTAGAATTCAAAATTACACTTTCATCCTCACACACTATACAGGGGTGATCCCGACTAAGACTTTTTGCACTCACTAAATCGCAAATGAAATAAAAAGGGGCAAAGTAACACATCAGACACATACTTCTTACTAATTTATATTGTAGTGCAATAAAAACAACAAAGTTTATGATTAAAATTAGTACAAATATATTTATTATAAACTATGTAATATTAGGTTCGGATGAATATAGTTAGGTAATCACACTTTGTTGCTTTTTTTTGTTTTCTTGAATGAAAATAAACACCTTATTACATGATTAATAAACAGTGTATGGTGAATGGGGAAGAGGGCAGCAGATAAT
>JARPRH010000843.1:381821-395893 GCA_031763665.1 Calameuta haemorrhoidalis
ATTGACACTTACAATGCTGCCAATCTTCCATGGCTGTTTCGTTATATGAAAAAACAATATTAGTGTTAATATTGAATAACAAAATTATCAGTAACCTAACCGTGGTATGAATATAAAGTATAGAGTGAGTTGTGAAGTTTAATGATAAACAATAATTCCTATGCATGTTTTATGATAACTACAATTTTTTATCTTATTAGGATTACTCGTTGTCGAGGTTTTAGATTATTTGTTTCTCACCTTTTCTTCTAGTCTCTATATAGTATCCTAAAATGGGTCCTTTTCCTGACGGTCCATTGGTCCATTGTAAATCCACGCTGGATACAGTTTTTGTCAGAGCAAGATCAGACGGCGCCACAGGTGAACCTTCCTGGGGTCCGGTAGTGACGTTACCGGAAGTTGGTGGTCCAAAATCTATTGTCTGTGCACGAACAGTGAAAGTGTACGTCACTTCCTCCTCCAATGGTTGAATGAGCAGACTAGTTTCCGTGACTTTTTGCTTGACCTGCTTGCTGAAGCCTTTGTAGAAAATATTCAGAAAGATTGCATGAGATCAGATAACAAATTGAAATATTAAAAATATTTTCAAACTTACGATCGTTCTGCTCTGCAGTCTCGTAAGCTACAATGTATCCTACTATGTCGCCGTTTCTCATTTTTGGCGGCTCCCAGGAGACGCGCATGCTGGTCATTGTTATTTCCGTAAATTGTAGATTATACGGTGGTCCAGGTATGTCCTGCTTCGTTCTTACGGTTATTGGGGGTGACCGTGGTCCGTCGCCAGCAGGATTAAATGCCAGGACTTGAATGCGATACTGTGTGTACTTGTCCAGGAAGACCAGACTATGGGTCAGATATGAGGCAGGCACAACTTCTATTTCTTCTTCCTGTTTCTTTTCTAATTCTTGTGGGGAATCCGTGACGAGATAGAAAATCTGTTCAAGAAGATTAAAGCCTTAGTTTTTCGTTATAACGTGACAGTAGGAAGCACCTACCTTATATCCTAGTAGGTCGCCATTTTGCATGTTAGGTTGTGGCGGCTTCCAGCGTAAATTAACTTCAGTCGATGAAATAGGCTCTGCTTTTACGTGTTGGGGCTCTCCCGTGGGGACAGCTTCTCCAACGTAAACCGTAACTGGAGGACATGGTGGGCCTTCACCTTCGGAATTGAATGGCAGAACCACGATCTCGTAGTTCCTGTCCTCCGTCAAGTCACTTAGTACCATTTTAGTTTCCTAAGATAAAAAAAGGAAGGTCATTATATCTTCTGCTGTTTATGAATTTAGTATTATTTTCTTAAGAATTTACAGTGATTCCCATGATCTCTTCTTTGGGCGTGGCTTGAAGTGCCGTTGGGAAGTCAGAAACTGGTTGATAGACAACTCGATATCCTCCAGTCTTGTGATCTCCACTCCAATAAGTCTCGTCTATCATGTTCCAGTGAACTTCGACACTGGACGTCGTTATCGGTACAACTTTCAGTCCGGTGACTCCGCGCGATGGGGCTGTAGTAAAGATAGAATTATTTTTATGATACCTTGTCTGGTTATTTGTAAAAGATGTATGAGTGACGTACCAGCAGGTAGGGTCTGAACTTGAATAGATTCAGCACTCCATGCGGATGGACCTATGTCATTTGTAGCTTGAATGCGAAATTGATAAAGTGTAAAAGGTTTGAGGTTGTTTGCTGTATATGACGTTACAGAAGGATCCACGCGTTCTGGGATGGTTTGGAAAGGTCCTGAATTCTCAGATTGTTGGACAGTGTAGTATCTGTTAAAAGAAAGAATCCATCAGGTTATCATTACACTAATGTATAGAAATGAAGAAGAATTGGATAGAATATAATGAAGAAAAAAAATGATTAATACCTTAACGGAGCAAAGCCGTCTCTTCCAGGTGTCCAACTGAATGTAATCTGTCTGCTTTGCACCTGAGATCTACTGACTTGTGGGACTGAAGGAGGCTGTGGACGTTCCCTATTGTTAGTAGTCAGCACGAGTGCATAAGCAGTCTTTCCCCATCCTAATCTAGTTTGCGCAGTCACAGAAAACATGTAATATTTCTCAGACTCGAGTCCAGTGGCCCTGAAGAAGAAAGAGAATTTTTTAACTTGAAGTACCAAACTGAAACATACTTTTGAACTACGGTCATACCTAAATGTTCTGTCGGATGCTGGAAACTCTTTAGCAAACTGGAGATCTTGACTGCTATTCAAGTAAAACATTACTTTGTATGCTAGGATTTCACCATTTGGATCCTCTGGTGTGTCCCAGATGATTCGTGCAGTAGAGAAACTCACATCAGGAAATGATACATTCGAGGGTGGTCCAGGGGCTGCAATATGCATTTCATTTGAACAATTCACTCTGACTTACTAATATGTATACACTCTTATTTTTATACTAACCATCCTCAAAGGTCTGAACTCTAACTGGAGGTGTGCTCAAGGCTCCATCACCAAGTCTTGTAAATGCCAGTACTTGTATATGATACTGTACGAACTTCCGTAATTCCGTGAGAGTAGTGGTGAACGTAGTGTTACTAGGAATATTTTTATATTGAAATGGTGATCTACTGTTCGCGCCATAATACACCTTGAAACCTTCAATCTGTCCATTTTGATGTTCTATCGGTACGTCTCCCCACTTTACCAATATTGTGGTAGATGACGTTGCGTTAGCTTCGACGTTGACCGGTCCAAAAGATGGTACTGAAATAAGTGAAGCAACGTTATAGTCAATTTCTTTTTGTATTTATAAATAGATACAGAAAAAAAGGAGATCATAACCAACCGGATTCTCGAGTCCTTTCAATGGCCTTAGGACTTGAAGCAGAGAAGCCAACGTCATTATAAGCCTGCATAACTATTTCATAGAGTGCAAACTCCTCCATATTTTCAAGAACGTAAGAGTTGGCAGTATGATCCTCGATACTTATACTTTTTGACTTGTTAGTTCGTAACTCTTTGTACGATATATTGTAACCCCGTGGATTTCCATACCACTCGACTTGCTGTAGAGGCTGGGAAGTTAAAAAGTTTAAAAATTATTCATATCCTATCTCCTCGCAAAGATGGACCCCCATTAGAAATGCAATATATTTTTTAAATGGAAACTTACGATCCACCTAACGCGAAGTTCAGTCGCGCTCATCGCCCTGACTGTTACGTTTCGCGGAGGATGAGATGGGGATGCTTGGATAGTTTGAAACTCCTTCGTGGGTTCAGAAGGTTCTGATGCACCCACCACGTTGTTAGCTATCAGTCTTAATTTATATTGCATGAAGGGCGTTAGTCCTGTTATCGTTATAGTACTGGCATCCGGATCAGACACTTCGTACACCGTGTACCAAGTGGTATTGCGGGTCGTTTGAGCTTGGACGGTCCATTTAATAATCGAAGAATTCCCATCGAACCCAGGAGTAAATTGCAAGACTACAGAAAAAGCTTCTATATTCGACAAAGCTAATTTTGTTGGAGGTTCTGGCAAAACAGGCTCTACACCTGACTGTATGGTAGCCACCCTGGGTTTACCTGGACCCATAGACGTCCAAGCTACTACCTCAAACCGATAGTGTGTTGTAGCCTAAGCAAAGTAAAAAAAGTATGTATAAATTAATAATACAATTTCATATTTTTCAAATTTTACTTCATGTCCTACCTGGAGATGTTCGACTTTGGTCGACAAGGTATCAGCAGTAAGATTCTGTACCCTGAGGGAGTCAGGTGTATCCTTTATCATATATTTTAATTGATAAAACCTCAGGATCCCATTTATCTCACTAGGTGGACTCCACTTGACAGTAAGTTCTCTATCGCTTATGTCGCCGAACTGAAGATTCTCGACCTCACTGGGAACTGCATGAATAAGGTCCAGTTTAATGTTACTTTCAGGCAACGTTCTAGACTCTTTTATTTTTTTTATCTATTACAAACGCACGTACCATCCTCACTAGTCTGGACTTCCACAGGTGTGCTCTTCTCACCGTCGCCCGGATCCGTGAAGCACAGTACAGTGATATTGTAGAGCGTGTATTTTTTTAGGCCACCTATCACAGCACTCTGCTCTGCCAGAGGATCGAAAAGACTTGGAGGCACCGACGTTGATTTGTATTCATTCTCTTCACTGAAATTACCACCTGTCCACGCTTGTAGTTTGTATCCTTGATTTATACCATTTATCTTTTGTGGATTTGGTGGCTTCCACCATACTCTTATGGCTGTAGAATTCACAGCCTTAACTCGTAAATTTGTAGGGGGTGCTTCGGGTACTGAAAAAGTATCGCACAGAAATGAAAAATAAGCGATTTTACAGAAAAAATTTGAATAGCAAAAAATATTTTTTATCGTTACTTACCACCCTCCTTAGTTTTGATTTTTAAACCTTCCGTGAAGACTCCAACGCCTTTATCGTTATATGCCGCTATCTGAACGATGTAATCTTTCCAAGTGATAAGATCAGTTATGAGATAATTTCTCTGAGCCTCGTTCGTTATATTTTGACTGGTCCATGGATTTTCTAAATACCCATACAATCTGTATCGTAGAATATAACCTAGTATGTGACCGTTCCGATGTTCCTCCAACGGAAGTTGCCATTGGGTTATTATTTCTGATGATGATCTTGCAGACCCAACAAAACCAAGAGGCGGTCCGGATGGGGCTAAACATGAATATTCAACGTTAAGAAAAACAAAAGGCAATTATTCTGTTACAAAAGTTTCATAGTCAGAATGAAATCACGTACGTTCCTGAGGTAGGATCACCACGTTACTAGGATCCGAATGTGGACCCTCGCCCACGCTGTTCTCAGCACTAACTCGAAATTGATAGGCAGCTGCGGCTTTTAAATTGTTCAGTAACACCCATCGACTTTGCGCCGATACGTTACTGTATTCGGTAACCCAGTTCAACAAAGGATCCGGTATAGGACCTGAAAAGATTCTTACATCAGTATTCCGTAGAGCAACGAAGTTTTGAAATATCCAGCAAAACTTACCAAGCTCAGGGACTTCTCGTCTCTGCACAATAAATTTGATCGTTGGGGAATTCCCGTCAAAACCAGGTACCCAACTGACGTTGATAGTCCTGGCTGATATTCCTTCAACCCTAACGGCCATCACGTTTATCGGAGCAAACGGAAGTTCTATCACGCTCAGTCGCGCAGTGCGCGTTTCGTTTCCACCTGGTGAAACTACCGAACAGGTGTACTCGCCCACATCCGACGCCCGGACGGCTGCTATTTCTAAAGCTCCGTCGTTATGCATCTTCACTCTTGGACTTGCCCTAGTATTGATCACTCTAAAAGAACCGTTAATAGGGTCACGTTGTTTAGGGTGAAATTTGGAAAGGCTTTTTTTGGACTTTTCATTACTTACTGTGCATTATGGAACCAGGCGATGTCAAACGGTACAGTAGGGTCACTTGATACTCTACATTGTAATTCTGCAGTAAGTCCTAATAATACTGATATGTCTGAAGGAGGTTGAACGATTTGAGTACGTACTGTAATTTAATAAATTGTAACGTCATAATGCATTCTTTAAGATTTTTCTAGTGGCGCTTACTATACGAATTGTAATTACCTAGTACACTAAGGTAAGCAGATCCATTAACGGAACCAGCTTCGTTTGCTCTAATGCAAGTGTATTTTCCTGCATCGTTTGGTTTTACAGCTGCAACTAGTAAATCGCCATTTTCTACAAGTTGGACTCTGCCAGCTACCTCAACTGGAATTGTATCTAGATTTAAAGGAAAAGAATTAGAGATTTTGTGCCCAGCTCAGTAAAGATATAATTGTTATCATCCTTTCATTAGTTGTCAGTACCATTGTAGATCCATGTAATGTTTGGGACCGGTGCTGCTATTGCTCGACAAGTTATATTAGCATCCTGGCCATCTAAGACAGTCAGATTCTTTGGTCCATATTCCATTACTGGTATTGATGCTATAAAATACAAAAATATTCTTAGTTGTTGGGTACTAAATAATATTTAAAGTATCATGCAGCGTACCCTTGTAATCATCTAAATTTATCCATAATATACTTTTGTATACCCAATCCCAACCTTCGAGAGTAATATTTTGTTTGAAATTACTCTGGAAGTACTACGGTATATAAATTTATACAATATGGATACTATACTTGTCTTCGTAATACCCCCTTTGTACAGGTATCACAAATTTATATGTACATCTAATAAACTCTATGGCTATGCAATAACATTAATACAAGTTTTCTATATCTATCAATCGTGACATTCGTACATTGTTTTCTGCGTGTATTTTGGTGCCATTAAGTAAAATTAGGTATTTGGTGAAGTAAAAAAAAAGTCATAGTGATCACGCACGAATATAATTTGTACATGATTTACCCTGCGATAGTAAAAATAATAAAATTGATGTTTGGCATGCCTTGATACATATCGTGATAGGAATATCGAAACAAAAATCAGTCGGGTGCTTTAAGAAAAATAAACACAGCAAACCAGAAGATGCAAAATAAAATTATTAAAAAAAAATCGCAATCGTTTATTCTCTGGTACATTGCGTACGTAATACAAAAAATAATGCAATCAACTTCCTACGTAAACTTTAACTAATTAAAAAAACCAAAATATTGTTGACTAGTTGACTAGTTAAAAAAAAAACACAATTGCAACAAACACACGAACTCTCGAGCACTACGAGATCAAAAAATAATGAAACGATACCGTCTAGTGATACTGTTTAAAAAAAATAGATAAAGATAACAACGATAAGCAAAGAGGTTTAACAAACGTGGCGAACTCTGTGTTCTCGTCAAGCAAGTGCCTAGAAAAAAACTAGAAGTGTGATGCGTCTGCTACACGCTACAGTATACAAATTTTATCGCCATTATGGCATTTTTTTCTTACTGTCTGGATATTGAGAGAACTTAAAGCGCCGTTCAGACTGGCGAACCCTGACTACATTATAGCCAGCTGCCCAGCGGGCCACTCTGTTCCTGATACCGGTTCCCATTCCCTCTGTCCCCATAAAAACACATCAATGTACATGTATGTATAACGTACTAAATGCATTTGGTATGTTTCCTCATGAATTAAAGAACACTGTCCCAATAGCCATTGCACATTAAAGGATGGTCAGGACCTGGTGGATACTCACTTTTGGCTTTGAGCCACGTGTAGCTCGACGCTTCGCCAGCATCATTAGAGGCAAGACATTGGAACATGCCTGAGTCGTCCATACTTAATTTTTTAATTACCAAAGACCCATCTTCCTCCATCTGGTACCTTAAATTGCGAAGAGAACAAAAAAATATAACGGTAACATTCCACGAATCCTTATCCAGATCCTACCTTGTTCCCAGTAGATGATCTACAGGTTCAGCATTACGAAACCAGCTTATCTTCGGCGACGGTACACCGAAGACGTCGCAAGACAGAGTCACTGTGGATCCATACTCGCTAAGAGTTTCTCGTTTCAATTCAGTCCTAAACCATGGCTTCTCTGTAAAAGCAATGCAACAAAGGCATCAAGGTAGGTACGAAGAGAAATGCAGGCAGACAGATTGAGCAGTGGGTGGACAGGAATGAAATAATCGGATTTACCATGCACGACCACATTAGCGCTGGCATTAACCGTGGGATAACCACCGCTGCGTAAGTCCACTTCACATGAGTACACTCCGGTGTATGTTAAATTCGCTGAGATCAGTACCAGGGTCCTGTTCCAGGGATCATTGAAGCTGAAGGATATTCTGGAGGTTTCAATGGGCATACCATCCTTGGTCCAGAGTGTCCTAAGCTCGTGTAGAGATCTAGAGAAGAGAGTAAAGAGATAAAATAAAATATTGACCAATACATTAAATCCTCTTTAATAAAATCAATCAATTTCTTAATTGTATTACCTGGCATTGGCGATACAATGCAGGTAAGTGACTTGTTGATCCTTCACGATCACCGTATCCTGTGGCTTAACAATGATGGTAGGTGCTACCTCTCTGTTGGGATCACCAGTCACTTGTAATTTGAAGAACGGACTGTTCTCTTCTTTACCAAGTTGAGTATTGATAGCTCTCGCCCTGAATAAGAAAAAAGGCTTGAATTACCCCTGTCGAAATGATAATCAATCACGGTCTGATTTTTCTAGACACTAACCTATAAGATCCTTGATCGCTCTCAGAAACGTCAAGTATAAGAAGCGTGTGCTGAGTGGTAGCATATTTAATATTGTAATCAAGAGTTCCATTGGACGTGGACCATGTGACTTCAGGTGCAGGATGACTCTCGATCTCGGGAAGTTCGAGGATTGCAGCGTCACCAGCCTCCACAGTGACTGGCCTCTCGGTAAGGTCCTCGAACACGCCCATGTCTAAGAAGTGAAAAAGAAGAATAAAAGCTAAAGAGTGAAAATTATGGGAAAACTTCATTTTAGCGACAAGCAAGTCTCTTGGTAACAGAGGTACATAAAAGTAAAAAAAAATATTAAATAAGTAAGGCTCCTCTTACACGCTACGGAGAACATTATCCTTTCGCTAAAGATGGAACCAACGTCGTTCGTAGCTACGCAGTAATACACGCCCGCATCCTGTCTGCGCGTACTTTGAATACGAAAGTAATGTTCTGAAGTAAGCTCGTCGCTGAGGGGGACTCCGTCTTTGAACCACCTGTATTTTGGTTGTGGATAACCTGTAAATGAACATTTTCATTGGTTAGGATTCTAATCGTCTGTCAATAGCAGACAGACAATTTTGTCATTGTTAAAAAGGAATTCATTGAACCGAGTTTTTTCTCTCATACAAGGTACGTATAACGTATTCACCCTTGGTGCTATCTAATGCTATTACTACAGGGTCACGCTATCAAGTTACGAAGTACCAGGTAGCAGGTATAGGGCTTCATCTGGCCACCACTTCATCCGTCGGCCATACGATATTTCGCAGGAACAATGAAGCAAGACCAGAAGCGTGCGAGTCTGAATGCGTATGGATCACGAAATTTTTCATATTGGATCTAGTGCCTTTGTTGATTTTTAATTTTAAAAAATAAGCTTTAATTATGACTTACCTATCGCCTGACATTGCAGGAATTTTGTTCGTCCTTCGCTGAGGATATTACCACTACTCGAGGGCTGGGTGCTGAAACGTGGCCCTTGAAGTGGTTCTGATGAAAAAGAAAACAATCAGTGAACGCATTGCTTCCATATGCCTGAAGTAGGGTACCTAATGCATTAGGCTTTTCATATGATCATAATTTCTCATCCGAATGCATTCCAATATCGTGGAGATTGTCTTGCACCATTGGCAATTCTAATACCGGTAGACGATATCCAGAAATTTGCATTGTACGTTACAGCATAGTTGTATTGTATAGGAGAATATATATGTACATATTTTACAATAAGAGATAATCGGAGTACAAGATCCCAGAAGATTTACTGGCTTATGTTTCCTTAAGATTTCAAGGAAACGAAGTTTCTGGTCATCCCAAGAATGTTCGAAGGATGCCACCGGGTAGTCATGATATTCCAATATGTGGCCATATGTGTACATACGTACATGGAACACGTGTATGCACGTGCTCCGGGATCCGGCTGTTCGCATTCTTTTCATCTTCCACTGGAGCGGGCAGCCGTTCGACGGGAATGACTAATATGCCCTGGAAGGCGTACCTGGGAGTAGTACGAAAAAGACTAAAGCCCTTAAATATATTAGTAAAGTAACGTCGTCCTCATAGTGAGAGGTTGTAAATAAGAATATAAAGATAGCAGACAAAACTACCTAAAAGGAGACTCCGTCGTAAAGGATTCGACAACCTCTAGACAATGTAAACCCTGTGGAAGAGGTTTCACTTAGTCTCTCCCTCTCTTGCTCTTCTGGCTAAAGTGAAGAGAGCCAGCCGACATGTTGTTTGGACGCCTTATAAACGGCGCCATAATATTTCGAAAAGTTAAGAGGCGAGCTCCGTCGATAAACAAACCATAGCGGTGCTGCTGCGACTCTGCAGCACCGACCGCCTCAAATATTGAATCCCTTTATCGATCGTAATTCTAATCTAGAAGCGCATCGTTTGCACGTGTCACGCAACGCCGCCAGGCAGAAACAACCTGTAGGAAACTCAATCCACCAAGGGGACCAAGGAAGAAATTACGAGGCTGAATAAAACGGTGAAAAGATAAAAATATGAAACAGTTTTGAGAATGGCAAATCTGCTTGATCTAGTTCCTCGTGACAATGGAGTCACGCTCACGCATCCATAAGGTACAAAGGGGGGCCTTTTTCATTGTAATGCCTTCCTACTCTACCGTCCTGTGCATAAGGTAGGTGTACATAGGTTATGTATTGCAGGGAAGAACGTAGGAAAAAAACTAAGGGCGTTTATCTTTCAAGCAGAAGCACCGAGTATCCCTTTTGGCATCAGTATTCTCATTAACAGCCCCATCCACTTGAAAGCTAATGCTCTGGAGAGGGTTAATAAGTGGGACATGTAGGGTATGCATACACGTGGTATTGCTCAAATCTGCAGAGTGCGCAGCAAAACTTCACCCAAAAACCGATGGTCTAAACGGTACTTGAGGTTAATGCAACTGATGCTACGTGACAAGAGACGTCTTGGCGGTGCTCGTAAGGATCCCGTTAGGTGCTACGTTCGTGATCTTTCGTTGAGATGAATCCTTGACTAGGGGTAGATCTTTCGCGTTTAACTCACCTTTTGCGTCTTTCTTGCCACTCGACCCGACTTCCTTAACTGCCCCCCCCCCCCCCCCCCCAATCCTGTGTGCCTTAGCCGCAGGACTCTGAGGTTTTTCCTCGATCAAAAAAAAAAAATGACGGTCCTCCATTGAGCTTTGGAAGACAGGACCCTTCCCTTTTACAGAAACGGAGAGAGGGAGGAAAAGCTCAGTGCCGTATCACCTCAAAATAATTTTGAGAAATTCATATAAATCGTCTAAAGAATCTAGAGGACGATTCTAACCTAACAAACGTAAGAGAATCTATTGCACTATAGTAATATTTTTGAAATGGCTTAGTCCAATGATTTAATGCTGTTTGTAGATAAATAATATTTGTATATAGAGCTACGAGTATTTTACTCTAAATTCTATTATTTACCATCAGGTTCCTATATTTGCATCGGTGTCGTCATAAATCTAGCTGTACGCAATATTCCGGTGATAAATTCTGCGGCATAGAAAAATTAGCCCACGTTCCTATGTACGTTACTGTATTAGTCAACCCCTATTTTGAAGAGCGCAGCTGTCACTGCAGCGACGAGGAACAGAAGAGCATACGTTACTCTAGAAAGGGTGAAGAGGGACGCTAGAGTAGGGCTTGTCGTATGACGAGTTCTCTTACGCTTGGTAAATTAAAAAATTCCATATCCAAAAATATCCGCGATCTTTTAGGTTAACGTTTTCAGTAAGGCCAATGCCTTCTCGACATATTTCTATAGTTATACAGTCAGTCACGTACTTTGGATTACGTTCCTATTAGAAGAGCCTCCAACGAAGACGAGGGCTCGCGATTGGCACGAATACTTTAGGGTTGTTTTCAAGTCTGCAGCTGCCCCCCAGAAATATCATGCGGATCAAAGGCACGCATGGACGCTTCTTCGAGTGACGACAGAAGACTGTCTGACGGACGGTAACCAGAGGTAAATTTATACAAAAATTCTATACCTTGAAACTTGGTTTACTCAAAGTGAAAAAAAAGGAAGCCAGAGGCACTTCGACAGTACATAGAGTATAACTTAGATTCTGGATGCTCATAAACGATTATATTATTTTCTCAATTACAATAAAGAAAAAAAAAGACTAATACTTTTAACGAAAAATACTTTTCATTATTTACCATCTTATCCATCGCATTTCAATGCCTCACAGACGGTAACCATAAAGAGGTAAAGGAGGATCAGGAAATGAATTACCTTCACTATTTATTTCCCTATGTATTCTTATCACTGACAATCTATAGTAGTTTAATCAATACTGGTGTTCACGTTAAAAACATATTCTTTAAATAACACAGCACAAGCCCAGATAAACTTGAGGAAAAGTTGCACCGAGTCAACATCGCAGTAACATTACAGCATAAGCGTGACGAGTTTAAGCAAACACTTTGGAATCGGCTTACGACAATCAGCACGTATGTAGTCAGATAGTCAAGTACAGCTGGTCAGTGTAAATGAAAATATTACACGTACGTTAATTCACGTAACGTGCTGCGAAGAGGAGAAAGAAAGAAAAAAGAAAAGGAGCCAACGCTGCAGATTTTACTATGGCGATTCTCAACGAGGATTCTTACTTGCTGTAACGTCCTAACCTAAAATGCAATCTGGCGATTCATATGCAAGTTCCCAGAGGACTCGTTCGGGGATTTCGTCGTTTCCGTGAAACGACGAGGTTGACCACCTGCAAACTGCGGCGCTTCGGGATTGCTATATTGAATAGGCAGTGGCGGCAGACAGGCAATGCTAGGCTGCTACTGCTAGCTGCGTTCCCGTAAGACGCAATGCGCAACGTTTTGCGGAGTTTCCGTCCGTCGAACACGGCGCACACGTATTGCCAACCGGAAATCGAAGTGAAACTGCGCTCTAGTCAAATACGATTTTTGCATCTACCTGTAGTTGCATCTCCGTTGGACATTGTTTATCGTTCAAATTTTCATTTCTGTTCCTTTTATTTCACATTTTTCTCTCTCTTGTTCCTCTTTCACTTCTCAAACGGTTTACGCTTGGGAGACCGCGTTAACGTGACGAGCCTCGAATATATTTGCATGTGGGAGAGAGGATATAACTGGAATCCTTCCGCAATTTTATCTTATCTTTTATATCCCCTTTTATTTCCACTGAAAAAAGTACATATACGCGGGATTTATATATTTATAAACTTAATTTCGTATATAGGTTACATATGCAAAATACAATATGATATAACGCGTGAAGAGTTTATTGCGAAATTTTTCTTTTTCTACAGGAAATAATAAACGATTTCTTTAATTTTTTCCTCAGATATTTCTCTCTTACGGTTACACAACGATGCGGTATCGTGGTCAAGAAAAACTCTCATCCCAAAACAGGGCTTATCTCGTCCAATCGTTATCTGGACAGGGTGAAGATAACTGTGCGGTCGCCCATGTACAATTGAATTATTAGGATTTCGTATTAATACAAAATTCGAACTGCGGCCAGGAGACGACACAATCCAGCAGGACTGCAGCTCCGTGTTACCAAGTTACTTGGCGTCGATCCAGCCTCCTGAAGTGAAACGAACGAGTTTCCTCGCAGACAGGGTCAAGAAGCGTTTTGTAAATTTTAGTGGGCAATTTCTATCCCAGACTTATCGACCAGGTGTATCTACCTGCATCACTTCCGGATTGTACTTCAAGACGAATGTCTTCCTCTACGAATATCCGATTCGCATTGGCCAGCAGGAAGCATCGGCCATAGACTTTGTCGTCGAGTTCAGAGCCATTGTGAACGGTCATTTCGCACGAATAATTGTCAATAGAAAAAAGAAGGAAAAAAAAGACAAAAGTCCTTGAACAATTTTTCCCAGAGTGAAGTTCACTTTAAAACTGGCCACGTGCTGCACCAGGTTCTAAATGCATGAATATACCTAGTGAGAATATTCAATAGAGGTATTGTCCTTGATAAATAATAATGCACCAAGCATACGGCGCAGAAGTGCATTTATTTTTTTAGAATCATTGAAATGGCCACGTGGATTAAACAATATGGTATAAATAAGTATTCTTAGGATTTTAATAACTATAATATACCTCAGTGCAACGGACTCAATCACTTTTATAAATAATGCCCTGTACACAAGCTAATGCGGTTGCTTGTGCAGCGAACAGGTTACAGTGCCATCCTGGTTGCACACTTGGTGCTACCTGAATAAGGTCTAGCTAAGCTACGTAATGAGATGGGAGTTGCGGTGAATTAATCTTAAGAGTGATATTAGCATTATAGGTAGACTATAAGCGTCACTCTATGTATATGCACTAGCTTTATGCACCAAGCATCTTGTGCGAACTCAGCGAGATGCACCGGGTTCAGGATTCACTGATGTGTATTTTATTTACCTT
>JARPRH010000843.1:411277-438138 GCA_031763665.1 Calameuta haemorrhoidalis
AGGCGATGATGCCAAGAATAATCCTTCGACTTATACAACACTTGCGTGAAAATTGGTAATTTGATATCTAATAATGGGATATAAAAACAGAATAAAAAAAACTTTTTAATCTATATTGATTATACGTCTTTCAGTAAAGTGAGAGCGTCGGATTATAGAGTGGCTATACAAGACGCCGACGCATATTTAACGATGCTTCTCGATTTAAATAATATGGGAGCATTGATGAGGCACGTTATGACATCCGCACTAACAAATCCACAAAAATATCGAGGCCTTATTGATCCCTCGTTATCGTCGGGTCTCTCAGAGTACGATAGCTACTGTCAGGATAGTAATAAAATTTATCAGGATGCAGTAAAGTCATTGCCCAATCCAGAACCACCAGATGAATACAAAGGTACGTGTTAACTAGAAAATTCTAATGTATCATAGGTAAACCTGAAACTGTGATTAAAAATTACTATCATTATCCAATGCAGAGTGCGCATCCCTACAAGAACATTTAGAACACACGACCTTCCTCGAGGAGCTTGTATTCTGGACGGTAGCTTACGAGTTTCCCCAGAAACTTGTCTGCCTCTTGTTAAACATGCTGCCTGATCCGGATTACAAGGAAGCTCTGACACGGGCTTTTGTGCTGCACTACAGCAGAATCTCGATGATGCTAGAACGTTCGACGGACCCTGATACACTGAGTAATCGGGTAGTTCACGTCAGCGTACAGGTACTGTAAAATGCTTTTTTACAAAAGAATACGAGAATAAATAACGCTTGGAGTATTCGCTAAAACTAATTATTAAAATTTACAGTTATTCAGTAATGAAGATTTAGCACTGAGGATGGTAGATCAATTAAAATTACTCCACGTAATGGTGATAAGTCTGAAGTACATGATGAGTAAAATAGTCATACAGAATACCTTGCACGGTAAGACAATTATAATTTATTTATCTACATCTGATACGTGACAGATCTGAGAGCCTAAAAAAATCGTACTGTCTTTTAGATCCTGACAACAACTTTCACTATGTCGTGGACTGCGGTCGTCAAGTCATGAAGGAGCATTGTTACTGGCCTTTGGTCTCTGATCTAAACAACGTCCTCTCGCACAAGCCAGTGGCTGTTCGTTTTATGAGCGACGACACCCTCCTGAAGATGTGGTTCGACTTTCTCTCTATGTTTCAAGGTAACGCCTCTCCAAGATTTATCTTTATGTTAGACGAGAGATCACTGCCCCAGGGGGCAATAACTGAACCCACTAGATAAGTCTTCGAGTGTATCGCGTGTTCCGAGCAATTGGAAGAAAGAAATAATTAAAAGAGAAAAAGAAAGGAATCGTCACTCCAAGCATGAAAAGAACCAGTGTAAATTAAATTTTATTCAACAGGTATGAACGTCAACCAGAGGGAACTTAGTCAACATGTGGAATTCGAACCGAACACCTACTACGCGGCATTCAGTGCCGAATTGGAAGCCAGTGCTTATCCCATGTGGGCTCTTGTGACGCACTTGACAGGTCCAGAGACTGTAGCACTCAGTCGTAGAGTTCTGTCATTTTGTCTGACTGCACTTCAGGACTGGTTGGACGTCGTCAACTATACTTATCCTACTGTGGTAAATATTTATTGATCTGTTGTCACATAAAAATCTCGATTAGACTGTGAAGTTTTTCTTTATCGTTTTTTTAATCCTTGTGTTTCAGAGCGACAGTCTTCAGGTGTCCTTTCATCTTCCGCTGCACAGATACTTTGCAGTTTTTATGTGCCGCGCGGTTAGACTGCAGGGAGCTACTCTTCATGAACTCCTACCACCGACGGACATGTTACATCTGATGATGATGCATCCGCTTCGCGTTCAGGTGAGTGAACCTTACGGATTTTATAGATAGCTATTTTTGTCTGGACAGTGGGAGAAGTCTCATGGGCCGTCTTGCGGGGATGACATTGTAAAAGAATATACTTATCTAGTGACTTTTTTTTTTCCTTTATTGCTCAGTATAATCGAGTGATACTATACGTTATCGATTAGATTCGGTCACAGTTATGTTACGAGCCGTACATTGGCAATGTTTACGTTATACTGTTAGCTAGAGTCTAATCACAGGATATTACTTGGACTAATTAAAAATTAACCAATTAAGAAGACACTCGAAAATTTGTCGTACACTAAATTATTTTCCTTTTTTTCCTTCGAAGAGTAGAAAGTGACAAATATCTCTTGAATTTCTTAATATCTGTGAACTAAGATCAAATTGAAATAGAAAAAAAAACGGGACAGATTAAACGTTGCGATCAGTCACAAACAGTGACCATACTGTTTATTAACATATCAGTTCTTTATTTATGGCATTACGCAGTAAAACGTAGTATGTCGGTTATAAAGTCGAGAAAGACAATTTTAATTTACCAAAAGTTATTTTAATTACGTAGAAAGAAGATAATAAAAATGCTTTCCCATTCACGGTGCTTGTGGAGATTGTCGCTCACTGTCAAGACGTTTTATTTTAAAAAAGATATGAGAGTCTGTTTCTTTGCTCATTCATCTGTGAGGATCAAAAGTAGTACAGATTGTCCTCCTAAATCTCGCGAATATCTATTTTCACACAGCGCATTACAGAAGACTCCCTCTTTAACAAGTAATTTACATACTTTTTGGCTGTAAGAGGGTCTTCTCACTGATAACGTTCTTAGGCGGTGGGAATTCGATATTCAAGTGAGGTGAAAAATTAAACGTAAAAAGTTTCGGCGCGACGAAACCGCCATAACCCTCTCTACCCTTGTGAAAGATTCCTACACCGGAAATTGGCACAGCAGGTTGTGGCACGATCGGTTGTATGTCTATAAACGGAATGGTTGTCTGAGCCACGTCCTTCACAAGATCACTCGGTGCGAATTCCAAATACTGATCCGGCTTGGAGTCAGGAACGGATGGTGCACGTGAGAGAGTTGGCACGTCTGGTTTGTCGATCTTCAGCAAAGTCCTGCTCGCAGGATAAGAGCAGCAAAAAGAATAATGGATATGATCGTTCTATATAATTAAAAAAATTAGTTCTAAAATGGAATGGAAAGTCATGGCTTATTACCTAGGATTGGTCAGGGACGCTGCTGTGTTGTCGTTGCCATGCCAAAGACTTCTCTCCAGCGGTTTTATGAGCTTGCCAGTCGTAAAGTTGAATGGCGTCAGCAGAATTTCCAAATTTAGATTCTTACCAACCAGCCTGAATCTGACTCCTGCGAAGAATAATGTGGAGAGGTAATTTTCACAACGTAAGCTCACAATACCACTTTTTAAAATATCACATCAGACAATGACTCACCTGTGACTAAATGTTCCTCTGTGGATCCGTGATACGTTGTCGAGGATGCGTCTAGGTCATCCAAGTCCAATGCCCTTTGGCTCCAACCTAACGTATGGTAATCACGACCTTCATGGACGTGGCCATCCGAAATCTTATAATTCTCTACAGGTTTCCATCCAATAGTATCTGATTGTATACCGCCACGAGGTAGCAACAAACCTTGCTGTATTTGAAGGTGGATGATCTGATTCTTCTTGGTAAACTTAATGCCCGTAATAACCCTGGAGTATAAATGAAAATTCATAAGTCTTCTCGACCAAAAATCAGCATACCTCACGCTCTAAGTCTTCTCCTCACTCACATATTATTCTCAATATCCGCAGTGACGTTTCTCAGATTGAAGTAACGGTCCGAACTGGAATTGTGATCGTCGCAGAAACATATGCAGTAGCTGCAGTGCCAAAAGAGCCAGCGCCACCAGCTGTCAACCTTTGTAGTCCCGCTGGCGCAAGTTCCCTTCTTTCCTAACGTACGGCCATTTTCATATTCAATGTACTCGTACCGTCTATTGCTTTCCCGTTTCTGTTCAAGAGTCTCCTGGTTATTATCCTGCCATGACAATCAATCATCTTGACTGTCTCCTTCAGTTTACTTACCGAAGGGCAGACCCACATGTCAGAGTCGATATACTGACAATTGTAAAGCATCCCATTGCATTGTCGCTGACGTGAACAATACTGATTCTGATAACAGGAGTGAACTTTCTCAGCAGTGTAGTAGCCGCAATTCTCACGGCAGGTTTGTGCGCTGTTCATATCAACCTCGTTCACGACAAAGCCTTGCAGCAGCTGATTCAGTTCCGTGTACGTCACGTCTTCGTGAAAAGCAATTGATCTAATTAACATTCGTTGTCGCGAGCGACTAATTTACTCTATACCTACTTTCCTCGTGGATGGACGGGTCGCATCTCCACAGTGCTCTAGGGGCAAAGGTCATGGCCGTTTTGACCTCTCTTAAAGTCTCAAGAGTTCTCAGCATGTATTCATTCTTCAGAAGCTGCATCTCCTCGCTGAAGTTACCTATAGGAATTCGAGATTAAATTATTGAGCAAGCTCTTGCAGTGAATATTTTAAAGGATGGACCTGCCTTTGTTGTACATCTTCAAGAGTAACCAGGAAAATTGCATCATTGCGTATCCCTTAATCTCGGTCAGTGTTATTGTAGTGTACAGACTGTACAGTAGCTGCTGGGGCGATTGCTGCATGTTGCAAATTTGCGAGGAACTTTCCTGCGTGCAGAATAAAGATATATATTTGTTAAATATGTAACGCAGAATCTCTGGTACATAACGGTGACCCCGGATCAATTCCTGGAAAGCTACGAATAATCTCTGTCAATCGCGAAGGCTGTTCCACATGGTACACAAAATAATTATCTGTTGGGAGACTTCGCAGCTTCCAATGGTCACTTGCACGTGATACTTGTGTGCGTGTATATATACACCATCTACGTAATGACAGTAAATTAAAATCTATTGCCAAGTTAAAAGGCTATGAGAATCATGTAAATTTTTTTCTCTTGCATGATTCGAAACTCCTGTGTCGGAAGGAGCTTTTAGGGGTTTCAAATCTGATGGCTAATTTCGGGCAAATTATTTGTCCTTGGTAATCGGTGTACCTGGTATGCCGATACGAACAGTTTCTGATGGACGATGAAACTGTTTATTCTGTCAAGGGCGGCTGGTATGGATGCGCTGACATCGTGTAAAATCGTTTCCGCAAAGTTGGTCCACTGTTGGACATTGAACGGTGCTCCGCTTAGTACCTGTCCTTGCATCCTACGAAAAGTCATATAGAGACCGTCTATGGTACGTTTTTCGGACTTGACTCTAGCCCAGAGCCAAAGCGAGTTCAGTGAATCGATTTGAGTCTTGGCTGCGACCGGAAAATGCTCGTCCAGCGAATCGCCGAAGTCATTGTAGGCCTTTATTATTTCCAAGTAGGTCGAATTCGTCTGTACGTCGTTCCAGTTGGATGCAAAAATCAAAGCGTCCAGATCAGCCTCGAGTCCGAACAATTTTTGCCTGTAAGTGTCTACTAACGAGTACTGCCTTTTTACGGATTGTCCTACCGCCAGGAGACACAAAAGTCCCAGCAGTCTTTTCATATTTGAAAAGGACCCTTTGACGATGAGAATAATATTCTTCTATTTGGCCTTTATGTATATCTGCTTCTCTAGAGTCTCTATTCTTGACGTCTCTGCTTTATCAGTATTTAAATATTTAACTTTTGTCGTACTGCCAGTTGATAACCCCTGGTACCAGTCGTGTTTTCCCTCTTGACTGCTTTTGCCTTACTTATGTGGCTAGTAGCAGCAGCAGACACAGTCAGGTGGATGATGGGTGTTTGGGCTGCTTTCTAGAATTAAAGAATTCTGTCGTGAGAGCCTTGACTATTTCTAACCTTTGACTATGACAAATCAGAGTCTGTAATTTCATTGCTTTGAGATATGACGTCTTCAAATGTTTTCAAACGTTTTGTGCGTTCGCGGAAATATTATGCCGAAATTGCGTTTAGCTTCTCAAACGATAACTGGACTGACGCTAACCGGAAGGTCGTGGTTTGTTCATCATTACAAAATTGTCCCAGAAGCACTGATGACTTCCGTACCGTGACTCCCGATCAGAATTTCAATCCGGTATTTCGTTATACAAAAATACAAGTGCAAAATGGAACAAAGAAAAATATTGTATCATGCAAACGTTGCTCGGATAATTTTCAATTGAAATCAATTATGCTTACAACCAAGTGGAACGTTATAGCTAAGCGTCCCTTTCTATTTGACAGATTGGCTATGCACTTGAAACTTTAAATAACGGCGCAAATACTTTCGAGTCCCACAGTGGATCCCATTACCTATTCACACAGGCCGTCGTATAAATCCCAATCCTGACCAAGGACACATTCGCCCTATCCGTACCGGTTGCGTTTAACGCAATCCCAAAAACACGTTTACGGAGAAGACAGAATCCGCGCGCTGTTCTTCCCAACAATTATTTCCCTTTCTTTTCCTTTCGCCTCACTCGACCGATACGCTCGGTGCGCCAGCTGGAGGCCTACTGAACAGATACTGAACAGAAATTCCTTCTCGGTTCTCTCTGCACTGCTGCTTGTATGTTTCTCTCTCTCATCCACTCCCGCAGTCATCCCATACATATAATATGCCCGTTAAGTTTGCACCTTGAGACTGTAGTGCGCATACTCCATATGTATATTCTGTAGGCATATACGCTTTCTCTCTCTCTCTCTTTCTGTCCTCCTTTGTTTCTCTCTGGGGTTCCTGGTCAAATGCAATGTAGGTTCTGACGTGTAGATACGGAGACTCCTTTGCTGGCTGATCGTGAACGTTGACTCTGGTATTAATTCATGTTAGAGAAGAGGGTTGAACAGTCATTTTCGATTTATAAATTGAACTGAATTTGTGGAGTTCTTGGTGACATATTCAGTGTCGAATCACGACTTTTATTCTTCATGAATTTCTACCACGTAGTTCTTTCGATGCTACGTTGCGAATACAAGCGAGGATGATTATATTACTCGGGGTATTAGTTCTTAGAAGGCGTGTTGAGCTTCTATATCACGAAATGTGATAGTTCCTGGGGTCCAATAGCACGTCCAGAATGCACCAGTAGAACGCACGTGGACAGCACGACTAACTTATCATAGCTCATATTTTATTACAGGAAAATAATTGAGTACGTTGTTTTAGCGTTTTCTTGCAATGTGGATTATTGCTTGGATTTTCTTCTCTTTCGTCGCTCTGTAACCATGCAGAGATACAACCTTGAATCGCGTCTATCTAAATCTAGACATTTGGATGTGCGCAACTGTGTAATCTTTTGAACTCTGATTTCACAGACCTATCTTACTCTATAAATCGTATACTCATGTTCATTATTTGTCTTTACGTTTCGTGCTTTCGTGCAAGTGGAACTATGAAAAATTCTACTGTAAATATCGTTAGCCTGTACGTGAACCTTCATCTATTTTTACTGAGAGAAAGTGTGTGGAATAACAATACATTGGCGCGCGAATGCGTGTAACGTTCCTTTGTTGGATTGTAGATCCATAACAGTTATCATTAATGGAAACAATACTGTTTCTTGAGTATGTGGTGGTGCGAATACGACTGACAACAGTAAATATATACTTACTCGTATTCGTACAATTTTCAAATGACTAGGGTAGCAACTGAATGATAATTCTCTTCAGAATCTACTAAAAATAATTTCGCAATAAATTAACGTACCTTAAAGCTTTTTGACAGAAGTTTTAGAAGACCTGGATCGAGTATACTATATTGATGAGAAATAATGATGTGATTAATCGTCTTGAGCATATCCGGTATGGCACCGTAGCTAGAGGACACACAGAAATCCGCAAACTCCTCCATAGTGTATCTCTCGTAACTCTCCAAGGACTTAGAGTAGGCAACGTATCTCTGATAATAATCGTCCATTCGTGAGATGAGCTTGTTCAGATCACGCACCTTCTCCTCTAACCTAATATTCTCTGGCAAAGCGGTTAGAATCGTGGCCATGAGAGCTTGGCTCTTCTGCGACGATCTTTCTTCGAAGGCATCTATCTTGCTAGACACCAGTGCAATTTTATTCATTAAACGGTGCTCTGTCCTCTTCACAAATGGAAAATTACTTTCCTCGCCATTCTCGTTCGGTTGTTTTGGTTGTATCCAGTGCACAGACTCTAAAATATCCATCACTATCTCTCGACCGAATTTTAACATTTCCGACACATCGCCGAAGTCCAACTCGAATCCCGCGCCACTGCTGAGCACCAGGAACACGGCGAGGATCGTATATGATAACTTCATGGCGAATGTTTAATACCGGTAAACACACTATTTCGATCGATCAAAACGATCAATCATGGCCTCTCTACACAGCTGGCTCAAGGAGTACAGATGCACTCAATCTAAGGTCGTCAAACCTTCTTCCACCCCAGCTGAGTGGGCAGCAACAGACGATGAGCAACGCGGTTCTCAGTAGTGTTTGCTCATTTGTAACTGAAACTCAGCCCGTAACATCTGACGATCGTTAGGACCATGGTTAGGACTGACACTATTTGGCCCCCCCCTTAGCCTTGGACAGTCCGGTCTCGGAGGATTCTTGCGATTGGTTCACTTTCACGGGAATCCCCTGTTTGCCATCTAGCGGAGAATCTTGGCACTGCCGCTTTTATGACAGGGACGATTCTCAACTGTTGAGGAAACTGTCCCACATGGATTTTCGATACGAACTTGTATTTTAATTGCGTTGACTCACTGGACTCGACGAATACCGTTATACAAACAAATGGCATGCTTATACTGTTATGCGTTCATATCCTTTCACAGGAATTAACGCACTTTTTAGGATTTCCATATACTTTTATACCGGTTTTTAAAATGAGTCACTTGCTACCTGCTCTTTGTTGTATTTTCTTTTTGTTATATGAGGTTGATCCGTTGAAAATTTAATTGACCCTTTGTGTGGATCATTTAATGATAATTCTCTAAGTGGAAATACGTATAGATTGGAGGTAATCACTTCGTCCCGATACAATCGCGGGAATTGAGGTTGATAGCGAAATTGTTACTGATGAATTCATTTACTATATAGGATCCTTTAAACGATGCGTCAATGAAACTATATTTTTGTTTTACAGAACATTTCTTTTAGTAGTAGAGCTTTTAGATAAGAGTATGAAGATGTATGATTTTTATTCTTTTTGTCCACAGGTGGCATTCTATGAAATTCTACATGGACTCTGGGTTCGCAATGGACTTCAAATCAAGGGTCAGGCTATGACTTACATTCAATGCAATTTCTGCAACTCCATGGTTGATGCAGATCTTTATCTATTGCAAATATGTGCTACAAAATTACAGCCAGACGTTTTCTTAAAAACCATCATTGAAAAGTACAGTATTCTTATGAGAAGAATCACAGTTTTTAATTAGCTCAGCACTTTTTGTAATGTAATTTCTTCTGTGTTCTTTCTTCAGATTCCATGTTCGTGAATGGATGAGTCTTAGTCATTATCCTGCTCCACAAAATGAATATCTTGAAGGGGAACATGATACTCCTATGCTAGAAAGCTGCTTAACATTTCTGGCCACGTTGGTTAACGTGCGAACTAATTTGGGTAAGCATACATGTTACACTTAATTGAAACTGATTGGACTATCATACAATTCCAATGATCATGTGTTGTAATTCTTGACAATTTTAGGACTATCGGATCCTGAAACATCTTATCTAGAAATGGTAACGTTACTCTGCATGGGTGACAAGACCCACAGTCAATTAATGGAGTTGATGCCAGAGCGTTGTGGAACGACACAGAACCGTGACTTTGAATCTGTACTGGCTGAGGTACGTTGAGATTGTAGTCACCTTGTAAAATTTGTTTGATTTCATAAAATAATTGCAACTTGTGATATAATTTCTGATAATAGGTAGCACAATATAGAGCACCCAACCTAGAGGCTAGTGGAAATATGCAACAGGGTATGTACGGTCCAAAGCCTCGTGTTTGGGATGAACTCTTCGACCCTCTACATGTTTTACTGCGAGCCGTGCACAGAAGAGATTTCCAAATATCTATGGATCGATTCACTGAATAGTAAGATATTGTAGTACTCTCTCGATATGATACTCAGAACTAATATCTACATAAGACAATTTTTCTTAAGCGTGAAGCAAACTGGTAAGCTAAAAAGCAGCGCCACCCCGTGGCCACCGTTCCGTCATCCTGCTCCTGTTTCTGCCGAATATGATGACCCACGATTAGTTCTACGTTCAAGAGTCTTTCATGCTATGATTCTGATTATATTATACAAGGCTGTCAACGGTCACAATATATCAGAACATGTCATGGCTCTGACAATTTACCTACTGGAAATGGCTGTGATGACAGCGGAAGTGCCTGATAAGGATGTAAGTCGACAGTTTTACATGTGCTGTGTTTGATATTCTAGAAACTCTTAATATTTTCTAATATAATATTTTCAGGCTAATCCACTGTGTCAATACACTGGTGGAAGCTCACGTGTTATCAAGGATATGGACCTGTCCGGCTGGTACGAGAGTGATAATCTCTCTGAGAATCTCAGGACCGTAATACCCCGTGTTACTCTAGTTCAGGAAGCCGAACCTAGCAGTTCTGACAGTATGTATACAGAATGGTGTACTTACTTTGACGTAATGTTATTCTCTTGACAATATTGAAAAATTACTTTCAGGCGACTTTGAGTGGGAAATTCAGGGCGAAATGAGTGAAGTATCGACTTCTCTCATGCTCAATGATGGAAATGATGATGGTTCGATGACAGTCCTTGCTCTACCAGCAGCTGATTCTAATACAGGTAATGAGACAATAGCTTTCCCATTGACCTGTCAATTCCAAATAATTATTGTTACAATATCGTCATCGGTGACCTTAAAATTATCCTTCCCAACCATTACCCATTGCTAGTGCATTGCTCTAGGATTTGATAAATAGAAGTCACGTGACAGTTTTTGCGATATTATTACTTTCCCAGCAAGATCCCACAGGTGACAGGGTAGCTTTTTCAGTTTCAACTTTGGTTAATTGTTCTATAGTCGGGTATGACATGGCTATTGTACCTGAGGATGGGATCGTTGCTATCCCTCATGGCAATAGGGAGGATGACTTAGTACCGTCTCAACAAAGAGCTTTGCCCCCATCTACCGAAGAATCCATGGCCCTTGCCCTTAACGAACCATCTCCTCCACCAAACGGTATGTTTTCTTGATGTTTCGTAATCGCACCGTTTACTCTCTACAATCTAGATTGAAAGTTTATTCAATCTTTTTGTGTACTGACAGAAATACCGAAACCATATCTTCGTGATGTTCACATCAGCGATACACTATAAAACTGCTTTCTAACCTCTTGGCGGCTTAAACTTTAAACAATGTTACGTTAGTCTAATCATTACTCGAGCAGTAAGAGATTTTTTCTTTTGCATAGATATGGTTGGTGGACAACCAGCCCTTCCAGCCGCACCTTCGCGTCCAGCAGTGCTGGCAGGAAATGAAATAGTCGTAGCCCAACCGATGTATCCGCGTCTCAGCACTTCAGGTGTTACCACTACAGAAATAGTACCGTCGACTTCGAATGCTCATAAGCATTTCAAGCGGCGCGATCCCCAGGTACGTAGATCACTCAAAGATCCTAAGTATGAATCTTCGATAAACTCATTGGACGAGATTGACGAGCGTCAGTGTTGTATTATAAAGGTTGGTCCTGTGCAACCCCAGATGGTGAAGGTCGGCGAGAGTATAATTTCTCTCTTACTGAAGTTACACTCTCAACTCTCTGGAGTGCCAGATAGTTACAATCCGGACCAGCCTACGCAGATGGAGAACGAGGCTGGTAGCAGTAGTTCATCCGCGTCGACATACGAGCCCCGAATTGGCGATGGACCCTTCTTCATCTCGCAACTCCTCAAGAAGATCGCCAATCTTGATCTTGCTTGTAAGGATAACATCAATGAGACTAGAAACAAATTGTGGCCACGTATGCAGGAGTGCGAGGACGAGCAACGGGCGAGGGAAAACAGAGAGCGCGAGGAGAGACGACGCAGAGCCAAGGAAAGACAGCAGAAACTTATGGCAGAGTTTGCCAATAAGCAGAAGCAATTCATGGAGAAGGCTATGGAGACAGGCAAGTGTTTTTTACTTTTGATTTGATCCAACCCCCTTTTTTTAAATTCAATTTAAAAACTTATTCGATTCTTTTCAGACGAAGCCGGAGTCTCTGGTATGGATTGGGATCAAGAGGCTGGTCCTACTAAGTTAGCTAGCAAAAAGGAATACGACTGCGTTATTTGTAATCAAACAACGCCAAGTAGTGAAGACAAACCGATGGGTCTCGTCGTTTTGGTTCAGGTAAGCTTGTTTTTCACGTTTGAAAAAAAATCAAATCTTAGAACAGTCATGTAATTATAAATTTAACAAATTTCTTTTATAGGCTACAAGTGTTATTGGTCACGAACGACGTCAGGAGGAACGATTAGTCTTACCCACGTCAATCGCCGACCCATCTATACCAAAGGATACGCGTAGTAGCTCATTCGATTACAGAATGGACCAGATGAATCAACATTTTGATGCGGTAACTATTAAAACCTTTTAAGCCATAATCTCCTCGTTATAGCTTAGTGAGAATTATTAAACAGGGAATCAATTTTGTCTTTTAGTTCTCCTCCTTACTGTCTGTCAATTTGGGATGGGAAGGTGGTGTCCATGTACAAACCTGTGGTCACCACTTACATCTAGACTGCCTAAAGTCATATTTACAATCGCTACGCGGTCAGCAGAGACAGCAGAGTCTGGCAGTGGATCGGGGCGAATATCTCTGTCCATTGTGTCGACAATTAGCCAATTCAGTTTTACCGCTTTCGCCTCAAATCGGCGAGTGCGCCGCGGTCGTTCGTTCACGTCATGCATCTCCGACGACCATCCTCTCCGAGCTAAACAACTTTCTCAAGGAGATACAACGAAATCCAGTAAGTATATTCCTGGAAGTAATATCGAAATTGTCTTCCTGCGTTTTTTAATCTATGAATCATCGGTATCAACGATTTTTGGCATCCTTGCAGATCTCGTCTAACTTGGCCGTGGCGATGGGAAAAGCCATGGAGGACATGACGAGTAGCGCGTACTTAAAGTATAAGCAAAAGAACTGCACGCCTAGTCACCAAAGCTTGTTCCTTTTCGTAACTTCCATAGCCAGAACAAATTTCGAAGTTGAGATCGTACAGCGGGGCGGCTCGCTCTGTGTACCTCGACCCAGTACGATACCCTTGACACCTAAACGAGACTGCATAGGTAAGACTTAATTGACAATTTTAAGAACGTTCGTTACAGTAAAGTCTGTTATTTACTTTACATTGGTTGTCCATACAGTTGCGCTACTTCATGTCTTGGCAATGCACGCGAGAGTACTGACTACTTGGCCTGTACATCACACCTGGCAAGAACTGGCTGGATTGCCTTTAGAT
Organism: Calameuta haemorrhoidalis; assembly: GCA_031763665.1. Classification (NCBI taxonomy): domain Eukaryota; kingdom Metazoa; phylum Arthropoda; class Insecta; order Hymenoptera; family Cephidae; genus Calameuta; species Calameuta haemorrhoidalis. The sequence goes on from JARPRH010000843.1 coordinate 424,668, forward strand.
CCTACGCCCCTTGAACTGACACCTCTTCAGAAGGAGGTTCCTCTGCTTCTTAAGGACCCCACGGCTCTTCTTCTACAATTTATTTTGCTGCTGCCGCTACACTTGGATCAGAGTAAGAATTCGGTTGACTTGAGACAAAAATAAGACTATTTCGAGCTGTGTTTAAACATTTTGTTGCGTATTACTTGTTACAGCTTATTTCTCAAGCGTGGTTAAGGTCGTTTACAACTTGCTGTACTATCAGGTAATAGTACAAGTAAGCTGCAGTATGACACAAGCCGAGAGAAATTCGATCCTGAGGCGAGGAAAGACTGGCGACCGTAATCCAAAATCTTTGGAGGCTGTACTGCACAATGTAATCTGTCACCTGTCCGAGAGCAACTTGTACAGCAACAGTAATATTTTCGGCAGCCCCTCGACTTCATCCTCTACTTATTGCTTTAGGGTGAAGGCTCGGATCGAGCAGCAAGTCAGTTGATACTCGTACAAAAGACTGTAACCTTATTTTTTTACCTCTGCTTCTTTTCTCACAATCTGATTTATTTTAACGTTTAGATTCAAACACTGTGTCTACCCTTCCTGAGAGTGGCAGCTTTGCTCCGGTATCATCTCTACGAACAACCTATACCTTTAGTGCAGACTCCCCAGACGGAATTCGTTAGGCTAGTCTATTATTTGGAATTGGTTACCGAAGGTATGGGCTGGGATAGCTTCAACGCAGCTGTAGCCCTCAACTGGCAGAATAGCGAGGCTAGCGTCCAGGTGCCCAGGTTCTGGTGCGACCAGTATATCGCCCTGGTCAATCGCAACGAAATGGTAGCCAAGAGTTTGATAGTCGATCAGCACATAACGTGGCAGATGCCCAAGTTGCTCAGCCTTCCACGGGAATACGAAAAAATCTTTACGGTACTGATCAGAAGAATGAGTCTTCTAATAGAAATGGATCCTCACACTTCCGATTGGGTAACAGATTAAATAAAATAAAAATCTTGTATCTTTACAGTATTATCACGAGAGGCAATGCCGCCAATGTCAATCAGTACCTCAGGAAATTAGCATATGTCTCTTGTGTGGTACCATTGTTTGCCTCAAGCAGAATTGCTGTAAGCAACAGAATGTCTGCGAAGCTGTGCAGGTAAATATAAAAGAATTTGTTTCTATTCGTAAAAGTGATAATGCTTCTATCGATGCAATTATACATTGACCCTTGATTGTAGCATGCAATGGACTGCGGTGCAGGAACTGGTATTTACTTGGTTGTAACTTCGACCTACATTATCGTGATACGTGGCAGAAGAGCCTGCTTATGGGGATCCTTGTATCTAGATGATTTTGCAGAGGAGGATAGAGATCTGAAGTAAGTACTTGACTTACATATTGACTTTTACTTTCCTTTGATTACTTTTGACTTACCTCGAATGCCAAGTTTGGGTATATTCTATGTATAGAGGATCTTGTAGCTTTATGAATGAAGCATGAATGCAAATATTTCGTTATTGTTATTACAGACGAGGAAAACCTTTGTACCTAAGCCCAGAAAGATATCAGCTATTGGAGCAGCAGTGGCTGGCTCACAGATTCGATCACACTAAAAAGACCTGGGTGTGGCATCGCGACGCGCTGTAGCCCAGCATTTGGAACAAGGACGAAGCAGGAAAAGTAAGAGAGACTCGGCGGCTCGTGAATATCATATAGGCACAAAGGGACACCGAAGAGTTCTAATAATTTTCTTTCCACTGTCATTCGATGTCTCACCAACAGTGGTGTAATGTCCTTTAAGGGTTCGAAGAGGAAAAAAAAGAAAGAAAGAGAAGGAGCAGAGAATTAATGGAATCGAATGAGTTAATGATTTGCCCTGAGATGATCAACGGACGTTATATTTATTACGACGTAATTGAACGAATCCTAGGCATAATAATTAATTATTGAAAGTATTAATAAACGCGATGACAACACGAGTCTGGGCTAAATTGTTGATAGTCGATATTATAGTTCGCAAGGATGGATTGTATTGAGAAGAAAAAGAAAGAACGAGAAATGAATTATGTTTTCAACTTTACACTGTACATTTTATTTAAGCATATAAATATATATGTATACATATATATACGTAAATTACGTCCTAGTAAAAAGAAAAAGAAAGAAAACAAAGAAGACAGCTGATACTTATTTAGTTACTAATTAACGAGAAACGTAACCTCTTCATATAGAAAAAGACTAGACGCATTACGATTCATCGATTATCGATACCGCGTCTGATAAAAAAGCGAATAGGGGCATATCCTTGTACTCGATTGATACGTAATTATATTTTATAGTGTAAATCGAGTGCCCTCCAATTAATTAATAAAGCTGGACCTTCGGACCATCCACGTTATTCGTGTCTTTTTCGCTATCGCGATTCTTCACGGGCAACTGATAAGAAGCTCCTACGAATTTTTTCTGTTTGAGAACATTGCACTCGTAATAAGCCCGGAAGCAGAATTTTTCTTCTTCTTCTCTCTATAGTTGGACTTCGCTCTGGTGGATGATTTTTTTAAAAAGCTCTAGAGCTCAAGGCGCGTGCGTGTTGAGAGATGGATAGAAGGAAAAAAAAGAAAGAAGCAAGTAAAATTAAACCGACGTCTAGCGTACATTCTAGATTGTCTAACTCAAAGCAAAGACTGATGTCTTTTAAAAATATCTTATGTTTCTGGTCTCGTGTCTCGTTCTTTTCCCCAAAGTTTACTTTTTTCATTTTCTTTCTCCGACCCCACTTCGATAATTATGCATTCTGCTTCGCATCGAGTGGCATAAAAAAAAGGACCAAATGATAGATAAGAACAAGGGAATGCAATTTTAGAAATAACCATACCTCTATATTATGACTATTATGAAATCCTTGAAAATTGTAAATTCAACGACGCTTTGAATTCACGCTGATTAATCGAATTAGTATCCCCGTGTAATTAGACGGATGCGTACTGTATCTTTGTTTATTTTATTTTCTTTAAACTTAAAAATAGTAACGAGGAACGAGATCTCTATAGCTGATCGTAGAGATCGTACAAAAAATGTAAAAGTTACGTAACGGTTTGAATTATACCGAAATAATGTATATATATATACACACTTACACAGCGCACGCAGATATTCAGCAGTCATTAATTTAATTTGTTCTCCTTCCTTTTTTCTTCTTTCAAATCTCATTTCTCTTCGATGCATTCATTAATTGTTACTATGATTTAGTCTTGGAGATCTGACTGTGGCAAAAGAACAATTATTTAATTACGTCTCTTCTAACGACTGGACTTTGTTTCTAACGATTTTCTAAGCTTTCGAAAGTGTAAAAGAGAACTTGTATAACCTAAGAATGGGCAAGGTCTCTTCTATTGCTAATAATTGGACATGATGGATGTAATAGTGACTTGTACGTTATTTTTGAAAAATCATTTCATGTAAATACGTATCGATACCAGAATGGTAATCACGTCGTTACATAATATTTCACGGGAAAAAATGATTGAAGTTGATCTTGTATATAGATAATTATTTTTTAGGGCTGCTGTTGCTTAACACTTGGTCATTTGAAAGGTAATTGCATCACGAGAAAGGCAGCTATCAACTAATAATTATAACGAATTGTGTTTAAATGCGTTAAGTATAAACAACTGTACCAAACTAATTGAAAAATTATTTTATCCTACTTTCATTAATCCTTTGGACCAATTACGAATTTCAATCGTAAACAGTAACGTGATTTTATGTGTGCGTAATGAAGGTCAATTACTTTTATACAATATTTTATTCAGAGAATCCAGTACATTGATACGAGATTAGCCACTTTAATTTTGAACGTTGCACATCAGACATTTTTTTCAGCGTCAATCTCGTACGTGTGCATCGTCCTTACATTTCTAGTGCTTTTTGCGCCGAGTGGCAAATCTTACTCTTTTTTTTTTCATTTCTAAACTACTCTTTTCACTCTGAATAACAATCTAGTAATCCACGCGGACTTTCAGGTGAAACAGTTCAAACGGAGCTACGTATTTCGGGCTAACAAAGGATTTCTAACGTTGGTTATGCTCGGCGCAATTTTAAAGTGATGACAAGTTATCAATTACTTAAGTCAGATCGTGATAGTAAGTAATAATAATCAGTAATCTAAAGGTGTTGAACATTATTACGCTACACGAAGAACATAATAGAAGGAAAGAATGATGATGGTTAATATATGAAAACTTCTGAATACTTCGAAGTAAAGGTGCTTTCACAAGTAGTGAGAAAAAATGTGTTTCTGAAATATCGCTTATGTTGCTTAGAAATTCTCAAAGTGATACAAAGTAGAGAAACAGAAAGGAACCGTAGTATTATTTAATCGTTTATTGCAATTGTATTCTGAAAGGTAACAATTTAATTGAATCATACTGACATTGTCGAGGATCATGCGCTCTTTGCTGAGTACACTTAAAGGAAATTATATTATGTTAATTCTTAGACTTTGTTACTTCCTCGAGGGATTTCACGAAAAGCTAAACATTTTTTTTTTTAACAAAATAAAAAATAAAGAAACCTGCACTGCTCCATAATCCGAAGTTATAAATACACTTGTTTGCGGCAACTGATAAAGCTGAGTACGCGGTGCTGAGGCGTTGTAAGATTTTCATTATTCTTATTAAATTTTTGTTGGATTTTTTTCTCTATTCGCGACGGATAAAAAATGTATGCTCCAAGATTCAGTTTATGTAGAATCGACCGCTGAAACACCTTTTGCTTTTACGTTAGAGGAATGTAAAAGAGTACATCCAGATTACTATATGAAGATCAAATTACATAATGATTTTGTAACATACATATGCATATTAATAATCTTGTCCATTTTTTTACGTTAATCACTTTCACTTTGAAAAATATTATAACCAAATTACATGGTGCTTCTCTTCAACTTCCTCAGTACTGACCACCCGTTTGCTCTTGGTATACTTCAATAACATCATCATTTTCCATCTCCAACTGAAAGTAGAAATTCTCGTTAATACTTTCACTTTTATAATGCCATTTCTAATTATACTATCTTTGACACATTCAAAATGAACTTAGTAAATTCTAATAGCAAAGATACTTTAACTGTGATGTTAATAATAGGTCAACAAATATTCCACGTGACTATGGTATGATTACAAAGTGTTTAAAAATAAGAATGATATAATAGTCACATAATCTTGTTCTCAAGTATGTTAATAACTGAAAGATAAAACTCACCTGCTTTGGTGTTTCATCATCGTTGATCCTTTTGCCATCAAAAAGAAACCTGAGTGAAGTCATTGGGACACCCTATTTAAAGAAAATCATAATTAGAAAGACTGTACTCGTACATGGTAGAGAAAAAAAAATTTAAGTTATAAACAAGTGACTCCATTCTGAGCAAAATACATGTCAGTATTAGAACTCGTCTTAATTCAATCAGCAACAAGTTTAACTAAGTATCAGACAAGAGTAACACGGATTAGAGATAAAGTATTCAAGGATTGTTGATGGTACAAAAAAAAATTTGAAAAGTTATAATTGTACAGACGTACAAGTAAATGGAAACAATGAAACGCAACTAACCACGCGATCGCTGTATGATTTCTTAAGCTTGCCCATCTGAGTGGTCATCTTTACCCTAAAGTGAATTTCATTGCTGTCCTGGAAAAATAAATGGTGCAAGGATCAGTAAAATACAACTATACGAATCCTGTAAAACGAGGAAATGCCCGTTACAAGAAGTTTAATAAACTTACGTTTCCTACGACTTTGAGCTTGATGTATTCTGAATTCGCGTCCCCAGGACCGGCTTCGGGTTTTTGCTCCTGAGTAACACGAAGGTTATAGCGGTTAATTCAATCTCAAAGGATATATCGATGCATATTGATTGAAACGATATTAACAAAATTCTCAATGGATAAACGACAAATCTAATAAGCTTACCTGGTTATCAGACATGATGATTAATTATTAGAAATAATATTCTTGACCACGCGCCAGAACGGCAACCAAACACAAGCAAGCAATATGGCGCCAGACTTTTGTCAGTTTCACAGCCTTCTATGCGCGAAATAAAATTTCTAACGTATTCAGACAGTCTGTGCGTTCGCAAAGTGATCGTCGCAGAACCGGAAAAGCTTGGCCGAGCTTGGCCTTTATCTTCTCGGCACAAAGAAAACATAGGATGCTTGCTAAAGAAACTTTAAGAATTAATACAAATTAATACAACAATATAAATTCCAAATAGAATTTACAAACCTGAACAGAAGGCAATCTTACTGTTGTACTTATCTCGTTATAATTTATATCGAAGAATAATGCTTTGACTGTTCTCCTTATTTATAAATCTTCAAACGATTTCATCACAAGGGAATTCCCCTGGAGTCATTAAAGGTTTTTGTCCAGATCCAAAATATTTTGGCTGTCATTCAAGTCTTTGAAGCTTACCAGGCTCGTTTAAACGGTTTGAACATTGCTTGTGAGCTTCGCTTAATAGTTTCCAGGCTACTTGTGCTGCTGCTTGGCGAAGATTGCTTCCCAGCGCACTTAACCCCAGTAGTGGGAAGCAATAGGCAAGCAGTCGTGAAATACACGCGAAGCAGGTGCAGCGCGCTAGTGCTCTTGATAGAAGGAAACGGGATTTGGAAATTGGTGAACTAGACGAGGTCATCTTGTGATATTTGCTCTTTGGAAAAATCTGGTCCATTCGTTGATCTATTTTATATTGCACGATCACGTTAAATGTGATATCGCAAACGTGAGAATGGCCGGAGTCTTTGATATCGAACTGCACGACGGGGATACGGTCAACCAGGATGAATCCGACGACGATGTCATCGAAACCAGAGAGGTCATACTTCTTCTCGGATTTATAATCGTTATATTCTATCGACGTTCACTTTCATTCAATATTTTTCACATTGCCTTGAAAACACTGGAGCCAAGGTTATTATCGGACTGACCATGCTGCTTCTTTTACTTTCAGGGAGAATACGACACTGCTCCTAACGTGAATGCTATTTTAGAGTAAGTTCTTTGGTCCTTGTCAATTTCTTTTCTTCTTTTGTTATCTCTGAGGTTTTCATTACTGAGGTATACATTATTGCTCTTTGGTCTTGTATTATTGTCAAGTGTATTCTTAGTATGAGTGAAAACTGTAATACCTTTTGAATTGCCATGTGCCTTCTGTTTACATGATATTTTATTAACATAGTGATATTTAGTATGTGACACTAGCCAGTTCTTCTTCGTGTATGAATCTTCATTTATATAAATTTAAAATGTTGAATTCTTATAGAGAATATTACAATTTATTTTGTTTGTTAAATGTGCATTATTGCAAAGAATTTATATTTTATATCTATATGTTAGTGATAAACGTGATGACAATCAGATTCCCTACTCCATTATTTCAAGTTAGCATCTATACAAGTAGTACTATTTTTAGAATACTAAAGTACATTAGTATAGCAGATGTCTTAAAGTTACATTTAAAAAGTTCGTTCTATCTACAAAATAAATAAGCAGAATTTGGACTAATTGCATAAATGATAATTGATTACACTTATAATTAGCAATATTATTCTCATAATTTACCATTTTGATTGAAGTCTATCTTTATCGCTGTCATTAAGTTAATTTTATATTACATACTAACAGATCTGAACATGTGGAAAGAGTTCAACTGTCAGAGCAAAATGTTAATCCCGGTCAAGAGAAGACTGGTCCACAAGACTTTGAACTTTGCAAAATTCTTGGGGAAGGTGGTTACGGAAAAGTCTTTCAAGTACGAAAAGTCACAGGAAAGGATAGAGGAAGCATTTTTGCCATGAAGGTAAGCAGCACCACAACTTGCTAGATTACAAAATCCAGTTCTAACTGTAAGTCATGCCTATAATATATAGGTGCTAAGAAAAGCATCCATCATAAGAAACCAAAAGGATACAGCTCACACCAAAGCAGAAAGAAATATTTTGGAAGCAGTAAAGGTATAAATTTAATTTTACAATTTAGATTACAAAATATCGAAATTTATTTATTCACGTTCTTATTAACATTCTTAGCATCCCTTTATCGTAAACCTTAAGTACGCCTTCCAAACGGGTGGCAAACTTTACCTGATTTTGGAATATTTATGCGGCGGCGAACTATTTACGTATTTGGATCGCGAAGGAATTTTTCTTGAAGATACGGCTTGGTACGTTTCCACGCACACTAACGATAAAATATTCAAAATAGAACTGTACATGTATATTGCAATATTTGTCCTTACAGTTTTTACTTGTCGGAAATCATCCTCGCGTTACAGCATCTTCACAATCAAGGAATAATATACAGGTTCGACTTATTTTCTAATCGCAGCCCTGATACTTTATTAGTTTAGATAATTAAATAATATTTTAGAGATTTAAAACCTGAGAATATTTTGCTTGACGGCGAGGGACACGTAAAATTAACAGACTTTGGTCTGTGCAAGGAGCACATACAGGAAGGAACCGTGACTCACACCTTCTGCGGAACTATTGAATACATGTACGTATTTTCACCCAGGAAGTTCAATTTGGTTAACTAAATTTATAGTGTAGAACTTAAATAATATTATTTTTTAACATTCAACAGGGCTCCAGAAATTTTAACAAGAAGTGGTCACGGTAAAGCTGTTGATTGGTGGAGTCTTGGTGCTCTAATGTATGACATGCTCACTGGTATGGTAAGTAATTGTAATTGAAAAGCAGTTATGTTTGTCATACATTTTTTATAATGTTAACCTGCTGATGTCATAGCCACCATTTACGGGGGATGATCGTAGAAAAACTATCGAGAAGATTCTTCGAGGAAAATTAACTATCCCACAGTACCTAACACCGGATGCAAGAGACCTGATTCGCAAGTTACTGAAGGTAAGTCTGATTAAATCCAGTTTATACAATTTCAATAACAAAGGAAGTTTATGCTCAATACTTATTTTTTAAATAGAGACAAGTGGCACAAAGGCTAGGCTCAGGTCCAAGTGACGCGGAGCAAATCATAAATCACAATTTCTTCAAACACATCAACTGGCAAGATGTTATTTCGCGCAAACTAGAACCTCCATTTAAACCTTCACTCGTGAGTATATTAATCCTGTTAAATAATTTTGAGCTAAATCGAATAATCTGATTCGTGCAATTGATTCTACCATAGAAAAGCGCCGATGATACGTCTCAGTTCGATGAACAATTTACGGCAACAGCTCCGGTCGATTCCCCAGTGGAGAGTACCCTCAGCGAATCCGCCAATATGATATTTCAAGTTAGCAAAGCGTTGATAAATAATCCAAAAATATTATCGTTATTACAACAATGACATTCTTATAAATCACGAACGTAACTCTTCTCCGTGTTCCCAGGGTTTCACTTACGTTGCGCCGAGTGTCCTGGAGGAGATGTACACGCAGCCACGAGTCGTGAATGCCAGAAGTCCTCGACGGGGTCTTCTAGGTAGCAGTCACAGTGGAAGTCTTCACAATTTCTCACCTAGAACACCAGACAGTCATCTACGTCCGTCGTCTCATTTCCAGCAGCACAGGTAGGTCAGGTTAACCTGATAGGATAAAGAGTGGAACCGCAGGGATTCTCGAAGATGACTGACGATTGGGTTAGGCACCACGCAATGGGTCACAACAGCATGGAAGACACGGAGATGATGGACGTGGGACAACTTCCCGGACATGTATAGTGGCGCAGGTGCTATGGCACTAGCTCAGGAACAGCTGCTGGGTTTCCTTGACTGAACATAGACTCTCAGATAGAGGATTAACGATAGGAAATCACTTTCATGGGAGAAGAAGAAATTCTCGGTTGTCTAGTAGTTAAGAGTACAATACGAGAATGGGGTTTTAATGAGAATCACACCGCTGCCATCGACACATCGAAAGTCCAGCAGCTACGTCTAGCTAATTCACTTCTCTTATAATAAGTCTAGTTAATTAGAATAAACTATTAAAGTATAACGCGGGTTAAGAGATTGCGCTTGTTGAAGCGGCCCTGTTTGCCGTCTGCAGGTACCGGTTGAATAATGAAAAGCAAAAAAGGCCTATAATAACACACGATACACACTTTGATATAGAAATTTAGGAACAGCCGAAACGTTCACGCGCCAGAGTTATATATTATATATATACACATAAGTCATTTACGATAAAATTGGTGAGATACGATATATTTACGATAACAAAGAAATTAAACTCTACACGCTTTCGTTTCTATATATATATGTATATTATACTATACACGTGCAGTCACTTGCACAAATTCATCGCGTTCAACATTTTTATTCTTAATTATCACTAAACTTGCGATTAGCCATTCTGTTTATTAACCTTTTAGATATAATGCAAAAGTTTATAAATCATCCAAACATGTATGATTCTCATGACAAATTCAGTTTTAATCGTGACACCAAAGGGTGTATCAATATAAATGCCAGTTTGTTTGACGGCATTGAATTTCGCAAACGTTTGCTTGGGTAGAATCAGTAGTGGATAACAGATATACCAGGCACCATTTAAACTTTACACAAGAGCACACACATTCTATTAACACTTGGCTCTTCCGCATCACGACGGGTGCTCACTGATCTCAAGTATGACTTTTTGCCGACTTTATTATTCCAAGTACTATAATTAATTTTGAGACTTAAAAATGCGCTCATGAGAACTTTGCGTTTTTAATTGTTTTCTGTCAAGTGCATGTATGTATACGTCAATTGTCATTTGATTCTACTTAACCAGTACCGTGACAAAGGCAGACAGAAAGAAGTAATTGATGAAATATAAAAGAAACGAAACCTAATGACAAAGACAAAAGTGACGACTACTTCACTCAGAATTCAGAATGCCCAAGTGTTCACCAGCCTCCATAGCCGGCTAGCATTACCTTTTACATACATAGATACATGCATTACTATGTTATACGTAAGATTGTAATGTTATAAGAATCGATTACTACTATTATGATTAACAGTGCTGCTATTATCAGTGCTATGATTAACGCAAGGTATATTGAGAGTGAAGTGACAATATTTTGTAAAGGACTTCCTATTAACATGTCTATGGAATGTAAGCGTAGCTTTGATTTATCAACATGAAAACAAACTTATGACTGCAAAGAAGTCAAAGAAATTCAGCGAATAGATGCTTTAAGAAATTGAAAAAGAAAGAAGAGATAGAAAAATTCGAAAATCGTAACGCTCTTTTGAGAAACAATGCTTTGAAGGATATGTGTCTGACTTATTTCCTGGTAGGAACCTTTGGCTTTAGATTTTACTGTCAGGATACTCTCGATAAGCCTGTTATTAGCTGTTCGATTATGAAAAAGAGCACTATGACAAAGTGGTAATTTTAAAAATATCAACAGAATAAAACCTGTACGTTCAAGTCGGATTACCAGTTTTGGTAAAGGATTGTCTCATGACAATACAAAGATGCTATAATCGTTAGTACGAAGGACAGTATGGTTTAGCTTCTTTTACAATGGTGAATATGTCACTGGATTGTCTTGAAAAGAGATAATAACTGATATACAATAGTTCCTTATCGTTGAACATGTTACTTGAGGATTTATCTATAGCTCGCACGATCCTTACTGATAATTCAATACTTTTTTCATATCCTTTGTGCGCAGACCGCTCTAGACATCCCTCTGGGCTATTTACGCACCCTGGACGTCAACTTGTATCTGCGTTATACATATTTTTCAAGACTCTGGATGTACATAGGAAAGCACACTGATTGGCCGTCGTATTCTATTTCTAAGCAAATCGCATTTGAGCATAGTTAGAAAATAACTCTGGCAGTCAGCCTCAATGCTATTGGAACCTGAGCGCAGGTGGTTATCAGAATTTCTGTGCTTATCTGATTATCCTTATAGACGTACAAGGTATATCTAATTTATCCTTGAATCAAATTCCTCGAGACCGATGGGATTGTTACGTGCAATAGAGTAAAATGACTGTTTATTGTTTCTCCAATCTCCATCATAACTTGGGACGTGTCATGAGAAACTTGCCAGCATATCTTTTTATTATATAAATTAATTGTTCTGCTCGAATCGATGGCATTGTTCTACGATGCAGAGGCAGGTAAAATAAATTTTGTGATAGATTTTGGTATATGAATCGAATCGGCATTGATTATAAAACGCCTGGTAGTAGATCTTGGCCTTCGCGTGCAGATTTTACAAGTGAAAAATTAATGGCGATGGACTCTTCGGCGTGTCACGTTTTTCATCTTATTGCTTTTATTCTTTAATATCGGACTAAACAGCGTATATCGATTTTCTTTGATAAGCGCCCCTTTATTTCTTTTTAATGAAAGCCCCGCTGCGTGTTCCCATTAATCGATAGAGTAAACTTTTAATAACGCTTGGGCAATTTACACTAGGTCAATATTACGTTATTGTTTATTAGAAGTCCAATCTTATCAGTGTAAAGCCAAGTGTAATTATTCTATACGTTGCGTCTTTCTCTTGGATTCATTGTTCACATATGCGAATACATTGTATCTAGATATATAATCAATGCGAGAATAAGTCTAATCAAAAAGCGATATTGTTAATCCAATGAATCCTAAGGAGAAAATTATTAACGTCTCACGGATGTTACGCGACTGTCTGATCATTAAAAACGACATTTCAGAGTCGATATTTGCCAGGATGACAATTTCTGTAACGTATCTCTGTATCTCTAATGTGCGTAATTGTAGTAGCTTGTTGCAAGACGCAAAGTAACGCAATTCTTTCACGTTGAAAATTACAATGAATTATGTCGTGAAAGCTTTTCTGCGTCACAATAATTCTTCTTTGATAATCGATAGATTGATTGCAAATATGCATTCGGATACGCTGCATCGAATCTAGCTAGACTCTAAGCCAATGTCGAACGTGAGAGTAAAGTTCAATCGAATAGTTAATTATATTTCACTTTTTATGCCCACGTTCTTCGTTGCGTAATTCTTACCTTCGAAAACTATACTGGACTCGTAGATGAAGCGATACGGTGCCTTTTTTTTCTTTTCTTTTTTATTCATAACGTAATTCCTCTTTTCGTAATATAACTCCATTTTTCTTTGCCCGGAATCAACTTGGCTTTTATTTCTTACAATTTCTAGCTGCTCTCGCCAAGCCTTCTTGCATATTCAGGTATTACTATTCGCGTATGATTCAGGAATAGTGGCTGCCATATTCTTATACCACATATACATATATATATTATATTTAAAAAATAAAAATTATTACTGATAATGTCCGATTTATAGTAAACGATAAAATAATTACTTGGGTACAGAAATTCGTTGATTCGTTCTCAGACGATTAGCCATGCTCATTGGTCTTTACGAAATTATATGTGCAAGTTGACATAAATGCAGAGTCGTCACTTTTAAAAATTTTGCACAGAGAAACAGTTTATATTTTTTTACACGGGAGTC
>JARPRH010000843.1:471833-486616 GCA_031763665.1 Calameuta haemorrhoidalis
CCCCCCCCCCCGCCCCCCCCCCCCCCCCCCCCCCCCCCCCCCCCCCCCCCCCCCCGCCCCAGCGGAGACCACCCGATGTGACAACGACGAGAATTTAGTTCCTTCTGTCGGATTTGCCATCCTCCCGTACCGACTATGGGTCCCAGCTACTTCATGGAAGATGAGCTTAGAAAACGTTCTATGCCAGACCGACGCAGAACCACCGCGTACTGGTTCTTTGTCCGAGATTTCGCTGCTCCATACGGACGCGCCATGATGAACCCTGGTGTCGTTCGGTTTTTCTGCAAATACGTACTTCCTCCACCCGTGAGCCCTCCCGACCTCAGACCTCCTAGCGATCCTTCGCTCATTCAGCCCGTCTAGCTTCTTCTGCTCTCCGCGTACCACCCAGCCACCCACTATCCTCTATCTGTCCGCAGGCTCGTTTGCTCTCGTGGGCTTTCGCACCAGAGACTTTGATAATGCCCAGAGCACGATCGATATGCGCCCAGCACCCGGAGGAGGAGTTGCTACAACCTTCGTTGCCGTCGTCCTCGCTTACATCCAGTCCAAGTGTACCGTGGGGTTTCTTTGTCCGAATGTAACTGGACCCAGGTACCCTGTTGCTTTGACCAAATAACGGAGAATACGACCTCAGGTCGTGCCAGGTGTACGATCAACGCCATTATTCCTCGTCTTTTAAGGGCCTGGACAATAACACGGTGTACCCAAGTATCGCGCGTGGTAAAGCAACCTGAAGTTGGCAACAGAGTACCGTTGGTCTAACAAGAGCGTGTTCATCGAGAATGTTAATGCGATGATACCCATGAGCCTCTGCACGGGAGGGAATCGAGACGGTAAACGAGCCGGAAAGACCCGACGAACACCGGAAATCACCGTATCGAGGCAGATGTCTAGATTCCCGGTTGATTTCTCCGTTCGGTCAGACTCCCGTCGACGGAACGATAAAAGAGAATCTCTCTCTTGTCGTTTACCGACATTACGTAACCCTGGAAGTCGGATCGTAGCGCATTAGCGTCTTTTCGTCAGTACTACTAAGAAGAGATGCTTCTGCTCTTGCCAGTGGTTAATCTAGATACCACGTGTTCCTAGCACCCAGCACTAAAGTCACTGACGATGCCCGGGGTGTACAAATAAGCCGATACAATTTCTTATATCCATCTTCCGCAGACACGTCCTCCGTTACTGCCGTCGTATCGCCCGCGGTGAATCCCGTGAACGTAGCAGACATAACAAGACCGTTGGCAGAAGTGTGTAGTGGCAGTCGACAGCGAAGAACACGCATCAGGCGAGGCAACCTCGTGCGGAAAATAACGGCCGTCTATCGGGCATGACGCGCGGAATGCCAGTAATAAGTGCGTGAAGCTCGTAAGCGTACTGTCAAACGTAAACAAGTATATATGTATATACGTATACACAGAACGGAGAAAGAAAACCGATGGGACGTCGTACCGCGAATATTCGCGCGATGCTCATCGTGTGGACGCGCCTTGCGACGATCGAGACGCCATTAGATCATCTAACGGACGTGGAAGAGACGCAGCTACATTCCGACGGTTGACACGTGAAGTTTACGTAGACTGAGAATTCTCGGTAGCCGTGATAAATATTCAGCAATGGCGGACGTACACTGGCAATCCTAGTACGGATATGCCGTTCTAGCATATGGTAGTGGTACGAATACAAAATGGAAGCTGAGAAAGCTATAGTACAGTTGAGAAGGTGGATCCGGTTGAGGGTGAAAATAAGAGGATTAATCGAAGGTGGATGCCGAGAGAAGAGTATACGGGAGAGGAGAAAGAGGACGAAGAAGAAGAAGGTTCGAGGGTGACGGCTGTTGGGGAGGCAGGGGTGTTATTGCGTAGTGTGGTTAAGCGTATTGATCCCAATCACTAGGATATGTCCAGACTCGACGGGCGTATAGAAGAGACGCCAGGAACAGAAGGTGAAGGAGAGAATTGTCGACGCGTCAGGTTAGGTTGGGTAGTTGACGGAAGGTGGGAGAGAGGTAAGGAAACACCGAGTACCAGAGGTGCCACTGTGCAAGACCAGTTCGGACCCCCCCGACTCAACCCCTGGTGTGTTCCTGTAGATCTGGACGAGTGAACCGAGCATGCGATTACCCAGTACAGCACGAGTTCCCGGGAACAGCGGGTGACTGGACTGGGTAAGAAGGTGTAGGACGCAACGTGCTTTCGCCGGCTTGTGTTCCAGGAGATACGGGGCCGGGACCCGTTTCGTTCGGTCGGTAGGTACGTTAAGGAGGGAGGCTGCCGTCGGGGTTTCGGAGA
This sequence comes from Calameuta haemorrhoidalis, assembly GCA_031763665.1. Lineage (NCBI taxonomy): Eukaryota > Metazoa > Arthropoda > Insecta > Hymenoptera > Cephidae > Calameuta > Calameuta haemorrhoidalis. The sequence continues at coordinate 474,125 of JARPRH010000843.1, forward strand.
GCGTGGCGCGTTGGTCGAGGATCAAACTATTTCTAGGTCAATCGATAACGTCTTGACGTATCGATTTTGATATGAAATTTGTAAATTACCCCACCGAATTCTTGGACCGATTCTTTTCGTTGTTTTTGATAGTCTTTTTTTTTTGACCAATCAGTACGGTCGTATCTGTGACTTCCTTGACGATGAGTCACTGACGAAAACTAGTGTTGCGCATCCGGTGCCATGTGTAACCAATCCGTTGTTCTCATTACATACGACTTGTAACGTGGGCGTTAACGGCCGCTTACCAGCTTCTAACTGTTGTGTGATCGATGTATAAGGACGACTTAGAAAGTACACGTAAAAATGGCCAACAATTACACACGCCGCGAAATATCCCGTGCGAGGCTAGACTCACGGTTTTCATACGTCTTTAGGAAAGTTGTACTAGCTCGGGAATTAATGTGCCGTATGGCAGGTATCGGGATATCAAAGACGGCCAAGCGAACTAGACGGGAGACAAGTCAAAGGTAGAAATTTAAATAAAAGGGAAAATTAAAGGGAAAGGCGAACGACAAAAGATATCCAAACGGCAATTCGGTGAACCACTGTGAACCCCTAGGCGCGTAATCCGTGGCCTCACTGCAAGGAAATAGCCAGGAGCGTACACGTACGCGAGAGGGCCCCGAGTATTCTACCTTGCTAAAAAAAATTTTTTTTCAACAATTTATACATCGTGAAAAAAATCACTCTTTCAAGTTCCATAATCGAAGTATCAATTTAGGCTTGGTCAACGACCAATTTAAAACGCCAAGACGGAAAAACACTAGGCTAATGACACGACGCATCACCGTTAGACGAGCGAGAAGATCGTTATTGTGAATCGAGATATCGAATTGGTGAAACGCGAAATGAGGCCCACTCGTGGCTTCCGTCTGGTCCCGCTGACCCGCTCGAACGGTGGGACCGATTTCAATAGTCGCTGAGAGAGAGGGAGAGGATAGAGTGCCGGACGGCGAAGGAGTGAAGGAAGAGATTAGAGAAAAAGAATAAAACATACAGAGATCGGGAGAGAGCCCCTCTCCCTCCCAGCCTCCCCCCTCACCACCCGCCCAATAATACCCAAATCGAAATGCCACATCGACCGGAGAGTCTCTGAGTCATCGATCGTACACACTGGAATCAACGGTTACTGCACAGAATGGCCTGATTCCCACAAGTTGTCGACACAATAGAAACCGACTGCAGCGCCATCAGCGACGATATTAGGTATCAAATAGTTGGCCAAACCAAATAGTTCCCGGCGAACGACGTATTCTTAATTGGGCTGTCCTCTCGACTCGCCTGTGGCTACGACACGTGCTACCTATCGGAGGCCACTGAGACACGACCGAGTCCCTCGATCCGTCGACTGGATCTCGATAAATCGACTTGATCGTCGAGACGAGCGATAAAAAAAAGATTTCCCGTAATAAACCAACGAAACTAAACAACTAATATCCTAATAGGTGCCCATTCTCAAAGATGGCGTCCGATCGAAAGACGCCTGTATACGCGAGTGGGTAAGATGACGCTACGCAAGACTTCGCACGATCCTACAGTCAATTGCGAAATTTAAATCCGAGGTCGTCCATTCGAAGACACTTTTGGCCACGTACGAGCTTCGGGGACTGATGGGTTGGAAGAAGGAAAGAAATTTACGAAAACACCAAACAGCATTTAAATCTACGGATCGATGACTCACGATTGACAGACCGTAACCATAGACCACGCAGTGTCCCAGATAGAAGATAGAAAAGTCGGTATAAGACTCAGGTGAGAAGGACGTTGTTCGATAATACACTTCTGGACAATATCCAATGTACACTGGAAATATACATATATATATATATATATTTCTGGACAATTTTACGAAAACCAGCAGCTATCCAGACTCCGTCGTTGACTATAGGTATACGATTAGGAGGTTCCGGGTGTGCGGAAAGGTTACCGATCGATAAGGGGTTACATACCGCGTAGTAGGTACGCGAACCAGCCATACTCGAGAGAGAGAGAGAGAGTACATACCAACACCGTGAAGAGAGTACCCTTCTGGATGCTATACATGTATACAGGACTGCTCACAGGCCGCCCCGAAAAAATTCTCCGACAGCTCGGGTGTCGCTGCGACGACGACGAGACTCTCGTAGCCCAAAGAGACAGGAACGGAGAAGGATTAACGAGAAAGCGTGAAAGCTCGGAAGAAGCGCGACGCAGCCTTCCGAGGTAACTGCGTGTAAAATGGCAAGTATGTACGTAGAGAGCTCGAGATCAGCTGACGAGCCGGAGCTGATTCGTCGGGATCGATCCGTCGCGACTGGAACAGATCCCCACCCCCCGCCCATCCCATGTTTTGGGTTGGCAAGGGCAAAGTGACGAAGGGTTCTTCGAAAAGGCATGAGAGCTGACTCGCGAAAGGGGTGTATTCGGCATGACGCTGGTACATAGGACCCCGGGTAAGGAAATAGAGTTAATTTTCGTACCACGTGGACAAAGGAAGGGTGGGAGAGGAAATAAATAAATTACGAAAAAAACATATACAAAAAAGAATAATCAGCTGATCGTCAGGTTTCTCCTACTGGACGACAGGCAGATACCGGGTGACGTGAATATTTTGACAGTCGAGTCAGCGGCCACGTGGTTGGGCTGTTACGTCATTTATCGAGTCTACTTCCCCCAGACCCGCTTTACTTTCACTGCAAGAGAGAACGAAAGAAAAGGGGAGGGGGGAGGAATATTTCCGCCATCAGATCCACTACCAATGCACACGCACAGTGACGGTGTAATCGGTGCCGAATCGATCGAATCGCTTTTACCTGCCGGTTAAACTCGTAACGAGTGTCTATGAATCGACGCTGGCCCCCCGACAGTCCCAACCTACCTGAGGATGTATAAGACGAGCACGCCTGGCTGACCGATCCGATTCCAACGATCCCAGAGGTACACACGGTGCCAAGAGTATAGACTGGGCGCAACAGTACCGTGCGAGCAATAAGGTATACGTGAGGCGCGGCGCACTGGTCTCTTGCACGTTCACTTACACGCGCTCACTCACGCACACATCGACGGCCAGCAACAATCCGACCGACTGGACCCCGGGTGCTTCTCACTGAACTCATCGGTCCGGTTCACTCTCTCGCATAGTACGGGGCCACGCACTTGACAGTCACTTACACGCATAGACCGCTGCCCCCCCCCCCCCCCCGTAGTACAAGAGGCACGGAGGAGCGTAAAGAGTCGATGGTATGTGCGTGTACGAGCGAAAGAGAGAGAGAGAAAAAAAAAGGATAAACAGAGTGAACAAGAGAGAGAAAGGAGATACTCAGGGGCCACGTGACACCGACCCCCGTCCCCCCCTCTCCCCGCCCGTTTAGTCCGCGCTTCCAATATCAACTTCAGGCTCAATTGGCCACACCTTTCAAGCGGCTCTTTAAGCTTCAAGCCGAAGAACTGGGCCACGCGGCACGAAAAGCCGCCCTCGTGCGCTTTGTCGTCCTTGCGCGCGCCAGGGCCAGAGGGGAGAGAGAGAGAGAGAAAGAGGGAGACAAAGCTAGAGGGTGGTGTACGAGTGAGATAGACAGAGTTAGATAGAGAGGGAGGGGGGGGGGGGGGCAGACGGCAATGAGTTAGGTAAAAGGGAGGGACAGATAGTGCAGTGTAAAAAGAGTCAACAGTGGGAGCGAGTGAGCCCGAGGGAGGGGCGGCGAGGAGGCCTGGTAGGGACTGCTAGAGAGGAAACGAGGGGCCGAGGGGAGAGTGTTGACGGGGGGGAAACGGGGAAACGAGACTTCGCCGAGAAGAAGAACGCAGCGCGGATTGTGTGGGCTAACGCGGAGACGGCCATACCGGAACTACTGCTCGGCTACGGGAGAGTGTAGAGAGAGACCGGCGGCGAGAGAGACCGAGGGAGAGAGATAGAGAGATAGAGAGAGAGTGAGAGTGTCTCGATTGAATGCATGATTATTCGAAACTCAGGATCGGCACCGGTCGATAACGAAGTTAGGGTAGTGCCGGACGCGGCCGTTGCTGCTGGCTTTTTCCTTCAGCGTTGCTCAATGTAGTATCATCCCTCCCAGTCGCCGTCGTTACAGGAAGGATGGTCGACCCGGCCAGTCTACGAGTTCCAACCTCTAGACCTTAAACCTGACTAAGGACCTCACAGGGAATTAAACCCCAAAATGACGGAAGAAAAACAAAACAAAAAACCTGGAAAAGCTTTGCCACGCGATAACGATCAATGACTGTGCTCCGAGTCGCATCGGCAGTCCGAAACGATCTACGTGTATATCGTGCCTTGATGAGGTTTCTCGGAAAAAAGAGACAGTCAAGAAAAATGGCTACTGAGCGCATACCGATCGGTCAAGACGACTTCGATGAGAGAGACTGGCACGTAAACTGTACTACCGATTGTCGTTATTCTTATGAATTAACGTTACTGCAGGAATCAAGACTCTCGGTTGTACACAGCAAGTTATATTTACACGGGTTCCGTGCGGTTTTAAAGAGTGTCCTCGAGTGGGTACTACGTTCACGGCGATGCTATCTCTCTCTCTCTGTCGCTCGCTGGCCAGTTCGCTCCCTCTCGCTCTGGCCGTTGTACACAACGCCCAGCGACATCGTACAGCGCGCGCCTCAACTACATACCGAACTGACAATTTCAGGTTGCCGAAGCAGTCCGTGCGGATATTCGAGCATCTAGCTAACCAGAGATAGAAATCTCCATTGAGCGAGAGAGACTCCGTGACGGATCGTTCTGCAAACCTAGCATCGTGGAATTAGTGCCAGGGGTTGTCATCCGCGTAGATACACGTGAGTTCGAAGCTCCGAGTTGCATTTACGAAATAATATATATATGCATGTATACACATGAATAAAGGTTCTACACGACCGTATAGAAAATGGAGAAGCACACGAAGAAAATTCGTGGTCTCCCATCGATCCGCGGCTTCTACTCTGTGACGAGTCGATGACGAGTAGAAACCACGTGAATCGCGCATTCATTCGTGACGAACGTTTGGCTCTCTGTGTATCCGCATCCACACGTACATCGTTCAACATGAGACAGCCTTAATCACGAAGTGCATACAGATGCGTACGTTAGCTCTCGTACATAGGCGGACAATAAGGAAGTGGCTTATAAAAATATATTATCAAAGTAAAGCAGTGTCGGCATTTTCGAAAAAAAAAATCGGATCTCGTTAATCGTTAACTTCCAACACCACCAAATTATACATGAAAATGTCATGTACTGTGTATTAGCCTTCAGGTTTGGTATCGTCATTCAAAATCGTACACGGTGCTTAAGGAGCGACTCGTGCGACGTCATAAGATAATAACAACAAATAGGATTAGGGAGACGATAAGATGACTAAAAAACAAGTAGTTACCAGAATTACGATTGATCCTCCGTGTCGTAATTTTTTTGTCAAAAAAAAAAAAACTAGGTCAAACAAACTCCGAAGTACACAGTCGATTCGGGTGGTTTACATTATGCGAGAGTAGTACCGTGCAGCCATTTTAGCGGTCGCTCCGATGTAATTCGTAGGCTTAAACGAGTTCTGAGCGAAGTAAGTGCGCACGTGCGCGAACCAAGAGGGCCGAAGGGGAAACTGGCTGGCCAGGGATGAGCCAATGGGAGCACGTCTATGGACAGCGAACCGACACGACAGAGAAGAAGAAGAAAAAGGTAGCGAAGCGAAAAGCAAGCCAAAGCAATGACAACCAATAATGGGAATGACACATATATATATATAATCTTCGTACGTAAATAGGGGAGATAAGAGTGGAAGATGACTTACCTTCGCTCCGAGAAAGCGGGCCTCCAGTAACTCCTGCTTCCTGGGGTCCAGGGCGGCCTGAAAGTGCTCCATCTTGACGCCAGCGCCTGTAACAACGAAAGTCACGTGTATACGTCACCCTCAAATCACCACGGTGACGTCACAGACTCCAAAGGATCAACGCCTACACCACCATTTCACATATGATCCTACCGGACGGTACCTTTACTGACCGTCCTGGCTGTCCCCAGGACGCCAGGACCTTTGGACCGATTGGCTCTTACACCGCGGAAGCCATGCCGAGGTCATTGGGGTATTTGCTGACGCGAAAGGAGATGTTTTGTAAAAATTGCAGAAAAAGTTCAAATTAGGTATACGATAATGACCGGGAGGATACGGATCACTCGAAATATCTGTGATCGATAACAACCAGAAGTAAATTCGCTTGCGTCATTTGTTTTCAGGATTGGCCATTTTTTTTCACGAGGATCGCCTCCCGGACAATTATGGATATCGCGGAGGATGTAACTTGTATGTATACAGATGGTAAAGTGACGTGGTTATAGCGTCAATCCGCAATAGCCAGAGGGGATGACCTCGGAGGGGGGACGTAACGACGACGTGTGTTCGTGCCGGTAAATATTGCAGCAGGCAGGGGCGCTGAGCGTCGTCGTCGTCGCGGACTCCTCGTAGAAACCGACGGTGCCCTTTGACCTCTATCTTGCGCTTAGCACAGGGAAATCAATACAGAGCCAAATTGAAGCGTATTCCAGAGTGGAACGTGTGCTACGCCGGGCGGTGCTCGACGACTCGCCCTGACTATCGAGCACCCCTTCCGTGAGCCACCACGCGTTTAATTCCCTTCAGTTTACTCCTTGGCACCTTCCCTCCCTCCCCTCCCTTGTCACCCACCAACCCCCCACTCGCCACCCCTCCCTAAACCTTAACTCGGATTCACAGTCGAATTATTTGACAATATTTTTCGATGGAACCCGCACCGAAGCTGATCAACCGATCGCGGATTACGAGACGCGGATGAGAGAAAAAGATGTAAAAAAAATTAGACAGACAAAGAAAGACTCTCCGACGCCATAATGCAGAGCCAACGCGTCGTAGCACGTCAGGGACGCGATACGTCACGAAATTAGTGGACACGGACGACGGTACCAGAACACGTTTCCCGGCCAGGACACATTGACATTGCTGAGCTTGCTAAATCAAAGAGCATGTCTGCCGTACGGATCGAGTGGATCTAGTAGAAAGGAGTAGCCATTACCAATCCGCAACGTAATATTTATCAACGTCAATTAAAACCCTCGAAAGTTCCTCAAGGGGATGCGTGGATATTTGACTTCCGTGATTCAAACCAAGGGCAGCTCTGCCGTTCTTCCGTATGAACTTGACTACCGACACGTGCCACTACCCTTGAGCAAGCGTCAAGTCACACAAAAGCATACACAGGGTGGATCATGAAGTATCCGCGACACCCAGCAATAGTCTTATAAGGGACATATATTTTTGAACGACAAAGATACACCAGCTTCTACATGCCCGGAGGGATATTTCAGAGAAAAAATTCGCGAGCAATAATGTTAGACAGGGCTTCTAAAAGAGAGAGAAAAAGAATGTACAGATATATTATTTTGTATTGACTAGACACGATATACCGACGGAGGAGACAACTAACCCCAGTGGGCGTGGCTGTTCCTTTTTCCAGGAGGTCGGATCGGTAAGGAGTCGCAGGTAGAATCTGTGTCTTGTAAAGGTGTCGGTACGCTTATCTCGTCACGTCATTGGCTTCTTCAAATCGAAGGTCAAACAAGGAGACTGGACGTTATTGTTAATGCTCGCAGGGACAGTCATTCCGGTACTAAAGAATTCCCGAGAGCCCTTGTAGGTAATGCGTAATGCGACTGCAAGTCTAGGCGAACGAGTCGCGACACGTCTGGGAGTCCTGGCGACAGAGGTCTAAGGATTCGCGGCGACCTGTCGTCGCCACCTTGAGAAGCAACCGTGAAGCCCAGTAGGAATCGATACTTGGTTGCATTTTACAGGCACGAAGAATCGCACGAGAATTACAGCTGGTTAAGGGAGTAAGTAAAGGGATGACTGCGTACGGTGAATACAGTCACGAGTTGAGACAAGATTGAGAAATTTTCCGATGGACTGTATTAGACGCGAGTAAGGAATGAAAATCGTTTTAAAAAATCAATTGTCTTACCGACGCATATGCACGAGAGACCCTGCTTCTTCATCCTGACAGAATGAATGACTGTTGTCGAATATTTAGACGTAAAATATCCTTGGGTTATCCTTGGCATCGGTGCCCAGTTCACTGCGCGTGGTACAACTAACCTAACCTAACACGTAACGTGGTCGATATGATAGTCGAGTCGTGCAGAAAGCCGGTAACACGGATATTACCCAGCGGGCATTGCGCTCGAAGGATCCCTTAAAGCCTCGGCGTGACTTTATCCACTAATCAGATCGCACGTTTGAGGTTATGCCTTTGTGTCGTATCTCCTTACGGTTTCTAACCTAACTTCCTTCGCGAAAGAGCAATAACGTAAAATTGCAAAAAATGGTGACTTAAAAACAAATTAATTTTCTACGAAATTCACCTCAACCGACCGACCGTTTTGCATTGACGCGAATCATCAATGGCGGCTGTCAAAGCTCCTAAGAGGACATTTTTACATCAATTTTCGTCCGACTCACCATCCAATTGCACGTAGTCGTGAAACGCTGCTCGTTATTACCGGCTGGCAGTAGTGCTCTGACACTGGCGCCCACGAGGTAAATGCTACCACCAGTGAATATGCGAATGTACCGAGGGATTAAGTAGCGAAGGTATAAATGGCAACAGTGCGTACATAATACAGAGTAACGAAGAAGTCTTAACGGTGTCCCTTTTTAAAATCGTCAGACATCTTTCGCTAGGTAGTGAGAGAGAAAGAGGGAGGCAGATACGTCACAAGCACATACTATGCGGCACAATAGACAAACTACGACTAGACCAAGAACTCTATTAAGACCAGAGACAAACTAAAGGGAAATATAAACTGTTGGAGTTTGAAGACGTGAGAATAAATTTTTATTTTTTAGTTTCACGTCTACCGACAACCGCGTACACGGCGTGAACGTAGGAGCATGGTACCCCGGTGGTTAGATGTGCCCCTCGTGAGTCCTCACGAAATCCATTTTTCTCGGTAACCCCTGAGGTCGCCGCAGGGACGCCATTTTGATTGTACGTGCCAACTTCCGATTCACTTCTCCTCTGCCGTTGCGCTTGGAGAATTTTCGAGAGCTCGAGTCATGGCTGTTCTCTGTTCACGACGTACATTCGTGTGTGTGTGTATCTATATATATACACATTCATTAGTTTTCTCCTACTTGCACAGATCGATCCACGCGCCTCGTTCAGGCTCCTTTTAATAATGGGAGACAAATCGAGCACCATTGAATTCATCGAGTAGACACGGTTATTGCGTAGATAAGATTTTCACCTGCCGATAAGAAAACGTTAACGCTTCTGCAAGTGTAATTATATTGGAATAATCGGATCGAAGCCGTTCAACAATCATCGAGGATAACTTTTTTTTAATACTGTACCAACGGTTAAATGACTTATCTAATGACTGGACTGATAAGCCAGAGGCGAGAATTGATGCTTGGCGATCTTACAACACTGTTGCAGGTCCAATGTACATATATTGGCTTCGTGCGTTATCATGTCTGGTATTAAAATAAAATTTTAATCGGAAGAATTCGATCGTTCGACAAAAGTAATGGACAATTAACGACGGAATACGAACGGCCTGGTGATATCGAAATTATTGAGTAAAAAGCGATACGAAAATCCAAAATGGACGAGCCTGAAATTCCATATTTACTTTTACATCATGTGAACTATTCCCCAATCCCGTTGGTCATCGCTGATGAGCGAGGTTATTTTGGGGACAGGGAGCGCCATTTACTTAACGCAACGTCTCATTGTCAGTGTCACGCGGTTTTCATAAATTCTTCCATATCCTATCTAATCGCTCGAAAAATATATACGCATGCGCGTGCGAGGTAAAAGGGCAAAGGAAGAACGGATCGGAAAGTGAGGTAATAATATTTCTAAAGATATTTAAGAAATCCAGATCCCCATCGGTAAATACCGTATCGACACGATCATTGCCGATGACGCACGAACGACGCCGGCTGTCACTGACATACACCGTCGACTGACTTCGGACGACAGATTTATCTCTTTAATATCTTAAGATTTATCTCTTTAATATCTTCAGCGTCTACGACTAATTGAAGCCAAGCGAAGTATATACATCGAATATTCACTTGTGGGTGGATATTAGTTAATCATAAGAATTCGAACCTAGTGAAAGTGACGGCTAGCAGCCGACACAAGACGGTACCGTCGTGTATATACCTATATATATATTACGTCTGGGGAATTCGACGTAGTGGATCTAGTGACAAAAATTTCTTTACCAGCCGAGCAAGCTTTCAGTGGATACACGGCAAAAGGAAATCGCTGCACGCAGTCATCGACTTGCATGATCGCTGCTTTCAATTAACGCGTGAAGTTGGCTACCATTGACGAGCACTCGAGAAGCAAAGAGACGTCGCTAAATATTTATCAGGCGTACAAGGAGGCGACATTTTTTTTATCCCTAGTCTCATTCGTCTTCCTTTCCTCTACACGTCATTTCGCGACGATACGATTCGTTAAAACGAATTATGGGATATTTTCAGTGACCTGGACCATGCTCGTGTGTTTCCAGATTGCTTGAAAGTAAACGAAAGCCGACAATTGTGTAATGATGCAGAAGTTAAAAAAAAAAGAGAAATTTAAGAACGTCGCTCTTCTATCGGATACAGTTCATCGTCACGATTTACGGTAAAGACGTTTAAGTTTATCAGTTGCTTTTCTTTCGTCTTGTTTTTCACGAGCACGTTGTTACTACACGATTTCGCTATGAACTTGGAGCGTTATTGGATTTCCGAGTCTTCGTTTCTTCCTACAATGTTCGCAATGCTATTTTAACCAGTCATTTTACTAAAAAATTAGCTTCCTGTATACGGACAACTTCGTGTACGAAGTTAGTCATTCGGGAGTTTGAAGTTTCGGGAAAACGATCCGGGATAATGTTTCGGGAAAACGATTCGGGATAATGTTTTGAGAAAACAACTACTCGAGAATATAATCGCTCGGGTAAAGGATAAAGAGCTTTACTACGTGTATGTAGAAGATCTAATGTCGAATTGACGTTTTAGATAGTTAGAGGTAATAAATTAATTATTATAGTCGTTCCAGATAATCTAACACGTGCTTTGTTCATCCTCCGTTCAAGATGACTTATCACTTGTGTGTTCGATTTTAAAATGATATCAAATAAGGGACGATAGGGGTTCTTTGCAGACCGTTACATTATTACTGAAGATATTTAGTATAAAATCGAGGTGACGATGACCCACAGTGATTTTGAGATATTTCCTGTATAAATATGTAACAGGTAATTTGTTTTAATCGGACACCCGGTATTATTGGACAAACAACGTGATGACAACTGACTCGATAAGTTTTGAGTGGAAATAGAAAGGAAATAAGAAAGCAAGAAGGCACGTCTACCTTATCTTGGAAAAACGTGACAGGATGTTATTGAATAGATATATGTACGAGGCTGCTCCGTGGAAGTCCACATTTGCGTGAATATAAATGTGAGAAAGTCGAGCCATCTTGTCTAGCCGTGAAGCAAGGCGAATAAGTGCCAGGGTATGTAATAGCCGTAGAAGAGGAATCATTGGTCATTACGAAAAATTAAATGACCGATATTAATACATCATCAGGGATAGTAAACGTGTTTTGGAGTAACAATGATTTCCGTAAATAATATTGCTTAGGATTTAAGACTCCTGGCTATGTCCTACATTAGATGAATCTGTGAAATAACTTTCCACGATAAAATTCATATTGAGGTAAGCGAATGCCGTTCGAGAGACGGTGGGAGACCTTTCTCATTGCAAATAGTATACATTCTTTTTTGTATGGCGGCATTAAATATATGAGTGATATTAATTGAGTAGAAATACGTCCGCGTTTGCAGGAGATAACTTTGTCAAATAAGATACAGCAAAGTTATTTGAAGCACATTTGTCATAATGACACTACTGGCATATGTGAAACTTTCATTGTTATTCATTGTTAGAGGATTTCAGTAATGAACTAGGTATCTTCTTGGATCATATTGATCTATAATAGCATTAAATTTTGAGGTGTCATCTAGAAAGTTGGCAATGCTTTTGCTTGGAAGAGTACGCTGCAAGACAAATATCTTCCTATAAATATTATTAACAATATTACACCACTCGATAAACTGTTTCAGGTGCATTCACAAGCTTTCTCATATGCGTGTGTAATTATTCAGACGCATAAAAAAACTCTGTTAACTTTATCATAGCAAATGATTGCACTTCTGGTGAGTGAACAACAGTGTTATTGACTATTTAACTTAAACTTGACTCATTTTCAATGTAGTCACATAATTTCTGTAGCGTAGCAACTTCTTCCGTAGCAGTACCTGCCCTGTTTAAATGAACCTTAATAAAATGGATGTAATACTCACCACCACCAGAATTCCAGCAGTTATCAGTCATCCCTGTTTATCCATCTGCAAAGGTTGGCACTGCGTTA
>JARPRH010000843.1:522325-532808 GCA_031763665.1 Calameuta haemorrhoidalis
AACTAACGGACCTGTGGTAACCAAGGGAAAACTGTTGTCTGAAGTTGGCTGCGTGTGGGTATGACTGGTTCGAATTTCCCTCCCAACCAAAAATTCAATACCGGCGGCAGTGTTAACGAAGGTGAATTTTCGTATCTAGGGGGTGTCATGGTATTCAAATATACCGGGTGGGTCAGTGTTCACGTATAAATCTTCGTGCTTCTCAGTTTATCGAATCGCAGCTACTCGCAGCGTGTAAACAATCAAATGAGACACTCGTTGACTGCCTATGCATGTTCCTGTATGTTCCTGGCGACAGTCCCTGTAAACGCTGACAGTTTTAACACGGAAGGGTCGACTAACCGACGGACGGGGTTAGTCCCTCGCGAAAATCGGACTAACAAGGGGTGGCCGTGAGAGTGGATGGATGGCGGTTAGAAGAGGTGGTGAAAATTAATGGCGCGTTCTCAACGTCCGTTACTAGGTGACTCGGCCGACGTGATTCCGATGTGTTAAGCAGCGCGCGATTTTGTCCGATAAGAATTGCTTATCGGAGGCTTCCTAAAATATTTCCACCACGTGGACGCTCTTTGCTAATTAGGCGGGTAAGAGGATGACAGGAGAGAAGAAAAGAAGATGTCGACAGGAAACGCGGTTGAAATTCCTAAAATAACTCACTAGTAGATTTAACATTACCAATTGTAATTAATTGCGCGACTAATTCAATCGTTTTAATAATAATGAGCGTAATGAGATCTCTCGGTGTCTAGTCAACAGTCGTGTCTGATTAAGAAGCTCTTATATAAGACACTCGATAGTTATTAATTATACCAATTAGCCAGAACGCCATTAGGAATTTTTCAAGAAACGAAAAGTCTAAGTCGATTTACATGATCGTCAATTTACATACCAGATGCGTCTAGAGCCACAAGGCAGTGGGCAGAAATCAAATGGACAGTCAAGTGAATATAGTTACTTTTAAGATTTTTCGAAATAAAATATCCAACGTCAAACCCCAACTGTCATCCGATCGTGTGATATATATTTTTCCTATTTATATTTGTCTATGATCGTATCAAGTGCAAAATTTATTCCTGTTACTGCCAACTGTTAAAATTAGCACGTTGAGGGATACTAGTTTCTCTTGGGATATCGATTATCGATTATTTAACCGCGCGCGAGTTCAGGCCGCTGGCGCTACGATGACGACTGGTCGTGCATAGCGCGATAAAGGCGCCTGGGCAGGATGAGTGACTAACAAGAGAAGCTCACTTGGTCCGATTAAATATCGAGAAGGAACAAGAATGATTTTTGAACGATTTCAGGTATTTCGAAAAGGGTTGAAGTAGTGTGATAGGGAGCGAGTGAGTAAAATCGAAGATGGTGAAGAAGAGAGAAAGAGAGAGAGAGAGAGAGAGAGAGAGAGAGAGGGAAGCAGCGAGTTGAGGTCGAGAGGGAGAAGGCGGCAATGCCGCTTTGAATTTAAGCGCGCTACGAAAATATCGATTCCATCCGAGAGAAGAGCAGAAAGGGTCACGGTGTGTCGGAGGTGTACGTGAGTCCTGTGAGGTAAATTCCTTGTGAAAAAAAAATGGCGCGAGGTACTGGTACGTTGGAGACGACGAGAATGTTTTCATTGAGAAATTTATGTGGAAAAACCCGTTTCCTTGCATTAGCTTTTTTTTTTACGTCACGTCGATAAAGATTACTCCATTGTACACGATGAGAAACGTAAGTGGTTGACTTGGGCCGTGTTTGGGAGAGAAAGGAAACGAGAGCCAGGAAAGAGGAGACTGGCGAGAGCATCTACAGTCATCGTATGCGTTCTTGTATGTGGGATATATTGTGGCCCAAAAATCCCTAGGCGTAACTTCTTTCGGTTCTGGCTTCATCCCTGCGGAGGTTTATTCGGCACTGACTTGTTCATTCAGAGACTCGCTCATTCTGTCAGTGCCTGGGGTCTTTCTTATGTCTCTTGGTAGGTCTGTCTCTGTCGCTCGTTGGTCAGCGTGTTCTTTGTATACAGAAAGCGCAACTAAACTAAGACAGTGTAACAGGGATAGGCAAAAGAGAGACTTTTCGAGAGAGCATAAGCAACGGGCAGAGAGCACAGCCGGCTTGACACAGTTTCCGCACGACGACTCCCTCGCAACTTGCCGGCGAAAGGAATGTTACGAGAGAGGGAGACGATGACGAGCATGACGTGAATGACGAGGAACTCGCTTGCATGATCTTTTTCGCAAAAGGTACTTGGCGAGAACGAGTACAGAGTAAAGGGGAAGGGTCGTGGGGCGGCGAGCGAGGAAACAGAGATTAGATGCAGAATTGAGTAGAGTATAGCAGGATGGACGTGCCGAGGAGTATTGTAGCGCGCAGTATAGCGATACAGAATGGAGAGAGTAGAGTAGAAATGGTTATGGGATTGTGCAGAGGAGCAGTGGCTAGATGCTGCGAGGATTCCCTAGGTCATGTTCCCGTGAACGAAGCGAGTTTATTTGGCGCGTATACGAGGCAAAATATATAAGGTGCGTGGCGTGCGCGGTATGCATTCCTAGGATTGGCGGCTGCCGTCCTTGCAACCTTCTCCGATTGAAACTCCACGGGTGACGTGAATCAGGCATGACATTGGGCACACAACAAACTTCAAATCCACTAAGGCACACGCGTATATATAGACACAGAGAGTGGCCGAGTGAGCCAGAGAACAGCGAGAGAGTGAGCGAGCGATACACAAACACCCGCGGAGAATGAAGGACTCTTCTCGGAGTAACGGGGATGATGACGAATATACTGCGATGATGTTAGGGGTGTTGGCACGTTACCGTAAAGGGTTCTCTTATCGTAAAGGCAGGCATATCACGCTCGTGTCGAACCACTTTCCCACGGGAGGTTTCCTTTAGTCTAGAAGAAGACATTCCCGAGTCGGAGTCGGGCTCACTCACCAGAGCGAAGAAATTCGTGTGGCAGTCCTCCAAGCTGGCGCCGTTCGTTTGATGCGACGGGTGCGTCATGGCTTCTCCATCGTACACCGTATCACTAGCAACACCAGGCGCGCCGATCAAGCCCGAAATTCCACCGCGAGACCGCTGTTATTCGAGAACATTTAGGAGGGTTTTCACCTTTCAATGGCGACCGTAAAATGGCGGATGATGGGAAACAACACAAGCGCAATCGCCAATGCGCCCTCTAGTCCTCACTCCTGAAGTTCCGTTCGAAGAGCAACAAGATGGCGGCGCTCACGAGGCATGGTTTTCTCCTCAATTCAGTCAGAAATACTCCGGCTATTCTCACCACGTTCACGGTTAGTTCACTGTTATTCGATATCGGGCACAGCACTTCTCTAGAGGACATAATACGCGAGAGATACGCACTTTCGGGCGTACCCGGTCATCCCGACTAACGACACCACCTTCATCACTTTACAGGCCACCACTGTACGCCGAGATATCCTTCGTAGCAAGACCAAATGGAACAAAAGCGTCAAAGTGCAGAGCTTCGAGAATACAAGCAAGTCCCTTGCCGCGAGAGGGTAAGCAGTCAATTCATAACCGGATCCGTATCTACTAGCCAAACAGCCAAAACTCACTTTACGTCGCGCCGCTGGTAAACTAGCAGGGGACAAACTGCGGCCATATTGCTATTTCCTACCTCCCCCTACTCTGCCGACAGCTTTGACAGCTCCAGGGACGGCCGAAGGTACCCTGGCTAAGGTGCCTCGTGCCCCACGTAGTACAACGCCCCCTTTCTCCATACTCATTCTTTCCTTCCTGACACTCTACCTTCCTAGACTCGCTGTTGCTGTTGCTGCTGCTGCTACTGCTGCTTCTGGTGCCGCTTGCTAAATTACCAGCCCGACATCCTCTGACGTAACGGATTCGCCTCACGCTCTCTTATACCGCTATACAAGGAGGTTTCTTAGCTTCGCGTAGAACTTGCATCAAGACTTATTAAACTTGGTTTGCCACTATCATACAGCCACTGTCGTTATACACTTTAGAGAATATATTTTCTATCTGCATCGTAGCTAGGAACTGGCCCGGCTAACTCGGGAATAAAACTACATTTATGTTTTTCAGCATTGGGCCCTGCTGTTTATAAACAATATTATCTCTTTGCCATATAGAAAGTTTCAACAATCTCAGTATGAGCTGTGCGCTGCTGTAGCCAATCACGAAACAATTTCAAGCTATGCTAATGCAATCTAGTTGTTTTCTAGTGCGTGCGAGAGGCAGTTCGCGACATCTGCCATATACTATCAAATTTTTTGCACTCCGACCTCCTTGTTACACGTGTTATAACTTTACCACTCATCTATATTTTCACAACTGTTGACAATATCTTAACTTAACTTTATCATTTTATTCTGTCGGCCCAACTGTGCGATGCAATTTTTTAGTATGCTTTGTGTAACCACCTAGGACCCCTTCGTTGAGACGGGACTGCCGGAAACGTCCTCTTTTTACCCCTACTTTCCAGTCGCCACGCGCTCACCACACCTACCCTTGAAGTAAAGATATTCTTATGTACGGTAAAGAGTTTTGCGGAAAAGTCACTCGACATTATACAGTCCAAACATCGTCGTAGATAATGGAGTACTCCGCGGGGAGTAGTAGGTAGCAGGAAATAATGTGACTCGTAGAAGAAAAGAAATAACGTGTGTAAATTCACGTTTGAGGTAGACGTGCGATAAACCAGCTACATTATAAGCCAGTATTTAACTACCGACTGTTACCTTATAACCATACTCTAAGTAAATTCTGTTTCTTTGTAGAAAACACAGGGGACCGTTTCCCCTTGGTATTCCATTCAACTTATACAATCCCTGCCCTTGTAGTACTCGAAGCTCAAGATAGATAGTAGACGAGTAAACAATGATCTTCAGGAATCTTGTTTAGCATGTAGTGACGTTCGACCTAGTCAATCGGCATTACTTGAAATAATCGTTTTATATTCTTTAATCTAGTCTCCTCGTTCAATGTTAATTCTCTGTAAATAGGAAAAGTCGTATTTAAATAAATATTAAGTATTCGGTCGCGTTCCTCATTAATGCAGCCTGTACTTATTATCAGTCTGATAAATAATTATGCAAAAGATCTTAGCTTGAAAATTCTACAATACTTTTTACCTGTATGGTATTGGCAGCCAATAAAGGTTACCGGTCGTATGTTATAATTTTATCATTGTGAGTATTCGGATGACAAGGGATTTTTGGAGATTTAAAAAAAATTTTTTCATTTTCTAACGTTTGTTTATTCAGCTACCAACTAAGTCGTTTTGAGGATAGTCTGTCTTACCGCAATTGACTATTTTGTCGTCTGCTTGTAGATTAGAATTTCCTGAATAACATCTTCAGGATGTCCATAGGTATTTCCTGGCGGGTTACTGAAAATATTCTATACAATAAGAGTCCCGGTGCCGAGGGCCCACTCGACCGGAGAGACGGGAATGCCGAGTAACCGTAACTGTCGAGATGTGAATTGGTGGCAGCACCGTACGGCGTTCTTGGACATCGATCTCCAGATTCCCCATACCGTCTACCTGATACCCCGTACCAACCCCTGTACTCTTTTTCGGCGTAGTACGAAAACTTTGGCGCGAGCCGTGCCGAGATAATCTCGAGGAGGCAATATTGATTGGAAGCGCACAAAATCAATGGGGTATATCCTTGTTCCAGAACGCCGGCGACCTGCTGGCACCTACGTGACTCCGTTTAACGCCGTTTAAACGGCATGACCGTATGATTGGAACCACGTCAAGAGTTAACCTACCCTTACCGTGACACTAACCCTCAGGCTTTCTTAAGGGTAAACGAAAGGCCTGTCTTTTTTTTTGTAATTAAAAAGAGATTGGTCGATCGTCACGCTGTCCTCTTAATGTACTATTAACCACCGGTCTCAAGACAGGCGGTGGCCTTATTGTCATATTATTTTGATACTGTAGGAATTTACAAAATTGTAAAAAAAAACATACTTGTCAATCTGCAGCTCGACTTTTATATTTAAAATGTCTCATTTTTGGGTCTTTTTTTTCTCATTTCTATAAGGTCGACGAGCTCTTATCGATTGGCTGTGTATGATATTACGCTGTTTACGACCACTACCTTTGAACTCGGTAATTACCTTTTGACGTGGTGCTATGACCACCATTTCTTTACACGTCTGTATGATAGATCGTTGCATATTATCTTTTCCTTGTTTCTAGACTAGAAGCGCTTTGAGACGCCAATGAAGTCTTTTCTAGGACTCCTCTACGTCTGTGATTTTTTTACCTGTCAGGATACCAGGGTTCGATACATTTGTACCTGTTGACTAACCAGTCTCTTAGTCCTTTTTTTTGTATCTGCTGAGAATCCTTGACAATTGTTTTGAGCACCTCTGCCATGACGCTTTTAACGCCATAAAGCTTAAGGGATGTTCCATAGTCGTTTCCCTATGCAAATTGAAACACATAATTCCTCCATTGTCTTGTATAATGGTGGTTCACTTGCTAGATAGTTCAGACATCTTCAAGAACATTGAGTCCAGGTACTTAGATGCCTGCTGAGTCAATCCTTAAATTTGTTGATTACTTGAAAAAAAATTCTTAGCCAATCCTGAACTATAACTTTTAATATTACAGATTCTTACGGCCATTAAAACCCTACGAGGTACCTGCTGACGTTTCCGAACGATTTACCAAAGTTTGCCAGGCCGAAGGCTTCTCCGTCGATGAAAACACTACGATTGAAGATCCCGTGTCGCGATTCAAACTTTTTGTCGCCTGTGAGCAAGAATTCAAACACTCCTTGCCAAATTCAATGCTGGTTGAAATTGAGACAATCGGTGGGTTGCCTTTATTGCTTATGCACGATGCTAATAATTAGATATAATTGATCATTCGAATTAATAATTTGTCACAGGGCAATTAAGGACTTTTTACGAGACCCCAGTAAACACTACAGCACCTTTGGAAGCATTGGGTAGAATGAAATTGCCAAAGAATCTACATATTGAACAGAATTATCATAGATTCCATCCTGGTTAGTAAATTAATACCAATCAAAAATGCTTTGAAAAATTCAAAATATAATTGACTATTTTAATTTCAGAAACCGACACAATGTTTGGTGGGAAAACTGCTTTTCCAAAGAGTTCCACTCTCGTTACTGGTCTTACCTACAAGAAAAAGTATCCTGGCCACATACAAAAGACCAGCTTCCCTTAAAGCTTTTTTCGAATATTCCTTTAACCCATTTTCAGTCTCGTGTATCTGATCAATAAACGATAATAGAAGTACCGCAAGTAAGCGTTGTCCGTTATTTTCTTTGCACCACCCTGCAGAGCACGCAATACCCAGACACGGCAACCTGGATCCTCGAGCAACAATTTTACACTGTAACAGAATTGCATGTCAAAAGGGTTGCGATTGACTGTGAATTAAACAGTGTCTCAATATATAATCTTCCTCGTCAGTCTCTCCTCAGGTAGCCATGAAGCTATAGTTTGCTTTGGGAATACACCGGTGAGCTAAGACACGCACGTGCTCTATACACCACGTCACTCGATCGACCCATCAGATCCGTAGCAACGTCTTTGTAAAAGCAAGGAACCTGTCAAGACGCTATTTGCCCAGTGGCAGCCGTGAAGAAGGACCCCACGTAGGTGTCCATCTTCTCCTTGATTTGATATACCTGGCGACAGTCGCTGTAATAATAATTCAGTCGATAGTTGACTGCGATGGGAGGATGCCGGGAAACGCCAGCGCCACTGGGCTCATTGCCGCGCAAGTTCGACCCGTTTACAGGCCTAAGCCAAAGGTATATTAATTATGAATAAACTGTTAATTAGAATATAGAGTTTGAAGTTGTTAAAGATATGTTACTTTGATAAGACGTAAATAATAATTATTATTTTAATAATCAATTATCCACCTTTCCTGTTAACTTTGTCATCATTTTCAGAGGATTGAACTCTCTGGGTCAGCTAGGCCAGCACCTTTTACTCTACGACCCTTTGCTGGACTCTTTAACCCTTATCCTTATGGCTGCTCGGTGCTGTGTAATCATCCAGCTGATTGCGAAGCCAAGGAGGTGGTGCGACGTGCGAAGGATACCTGGGTAATGAAACTATTCAACGTTCTATGGAACCTGGAGAGTTCAGAGACTCCTGAGAAAATTGGCTCACCCGTTAGATACCTATTAAATATTTAGGCCACAGAGGGAAAGGCGCTGTTACTACCTGCGGAAATGGAGATGATCCGTGCGACGCTATTGGCTGGTGGTGTCGACGCTTCTGGTACAGCAGGACCAGGGAACGGAGCTGGTGGAATCGAAGCAACGGCCGTCCCTGAGGAATTGTTTCGCAAATATACTGAAACGGACTCACGACCTCTGACCCCAGCTCCTACTCTTGCTAGTGGTCCAGCACTCACGTGCAGACCCACCCCGGAAACTCCTGCGACCTGCAACCCTCGGGAGCGAACCACTCTTGTATTGGACCTCAGAACCAACTCGCAGGATCAGGTTATTAATTTCAATTAGACCCTGGAAAAGGGAGGAGTACCAACTCTGGGAAATTTAGCTCGAGGATACTTGCCAGAAATGTTATCGTTCACATTTTTCGGATAACCACTCAAATTCATTATTAATCAACCAACTTATTTTTTCTCTGAACCGAAGTCCTACCCATGGAAGCTGTACAGGGAAATTTAACAATTTGAAATATTTATGTTATCTTAAATTGGATTGCTATTACCTTCTGTTGACTTGCTGTTCTGCCCCCTATATTTCACAGAGGCACAACTACTCAGGGGTTCTTAAAACGATACGTTTTTTACAGGAGACCGACACCCTGAGCTGGCATGCACTTACTTTGGAACCAGCTCCTGCTACTAGAAAGAATGAGATATCAGTATCCAAACCAACCCCACATCATCAGAGTTCCTCAGCCATGTCGCCACTGTCACCAGATCGTTTGTTGCCACATGTAGAAGTCAGTGATACGGTACGATAAGGGTGCTTATCTATTATTAAAATAGTTACTATACAAATTTCGTAACCATAGTAACATTTATATCTAAAATTTAGCACTGTCCGGTCTCTAGTTTTTAAAGTGATGAGGTCCAAGTGTCTACTTAAAGTACGACGTCTAACCTGGTCCTTTATCGTTTTACGGTACTCCCGCTCGTGGATGGTATAAGCGTTTCTTTTTTTAGACCTCCGCAAAAAATTCTCCAGCAGAACGTGACAGTGCGAGTGACGAGCCGCCGATGAGACGCAGAGGGAAACGATTGCGTAAAAGAAAATGTCGCAGAGGCTCGACCTACGGACAGCAAACGGAAGTCCGTGATCCACCTGAACCATTGGAAACTCAGGTGTCCCAAATCGACGGCGGTTCTAGACGCAATTCGTTAGTTTTCTATAATGAAAATTCACGGTGTATCTATTAGAAATTCATATGACAAATGAAACTCTGAAATATTTCCAGAGCTAGACCATCCCTTGGCGACGTGGGAGGACTAGAGTCGCCACCTCATAAAATAACGACATCATCACTGGATCACAATTTGCCATCGAGTTTCATCGATCCCGACATTCTGAGACACTTGAGTCGTGAACTGGACCGGGAGGCTGTGGAGAGTGAATTCTCAACAAGGGTAATTAAATTTGAAATAATAAAGTCTAGTACCTTGAATTCTTAACAATCCCTAATACAGTCTAATTATCCTAGAGAAAAATCGCCTTGGAGGAGGCTCTGCGGATGAAGGGCGAGCCGCACCCAGGTAGGAGAGGAAGTCGTCAGTCTTCTGCTCCACCACCTTCTCAAAACGTACCGCGGGTCTTCTCCAGGCAAAGTGCCCGTTTCGAGGTGCTGGATAGTCTGACACTGTCAGGTAGTGAAATAAAAAAAATTTTGATACAAAAAATTAAATAAAATTCCACAAGGCACTGACCAATGATCGTTCCAGGTCTGAGTCCCCTGGATTACTTGGGTAAACACGTATTCGTGACAGCAGGACGGAAGCTCATATTCGGCAGAGCGTTCAACAGGTATTACGAGGAGAGCGTCGAGGGTGTCAGGCACATTCAGCCTAAGGATGTGTGGTCAGCCATGGAGGAAGTGACAGGAAAGCCATTGACGCCGGAACAGGAAGTCAGATTTAAGGATCTCATAGGGGAGATCGAGAAACCAATGAATTTTCGGCTCTGGTGCGGCGTTTGTGCAGTCATCGAACGATTACTGTGTCCACTTCCGCCGGTGGACGTTGATCCTCCGACGTGGATCGAGAGGGCGGATTTTGAGGGTTTGGAAAGAAGACTTTGCTCCGGAAATGTCGACCCGAAGTTAGCCTCGTTGCTTCGTGAGATTCGTGATCGTTGATAGGAGGGCATGAAATGAAAAGAAGAAGAAGAAAAGAATTAAAGATAATAATAAAAACCATTAAAGAAGTTCCGCTGCGTTCATCGCACATTTTATTGCCGGAGCGGACTGCGCGTGTCTGCCCGGACGTACACAGTTATAACAAT
>JARPRH010000843.1:582537-595845 GCA_031763665.1 Calameuta haemorrhoidalis
GGCCGTTTCGATTTACTTCCGCATATGAGATCATTAATGTATCGCGGTGACTTTGATTCCTTCGTTTTCAAAGGTTTTGAAAGTTTTTCATTTTTCATATTATACACTGCCGTCTGATAAACAATTTCGATTGGTTTCTTAGATCTGAAAGTAAAAATTATAAAACAACATACAAATGATGAATTAATTATTTTATTCACTAGCTTACCTAGTGGACCCATTAAGTTTTTTGTCGACGTTAATATTTCCAGCTGATTCTCTAATTTTATTCGTAGAATTCTTCGATTTTTCTTTACCGACCGAATCTCCTTTGTCGCGAGTGACTTTACCGTCCGATACGTCATCGACGACTCTCTTACGATCTTTGCTACCTTCACGCGAGTTACCAGACTTGGCGCGAGACTCGGCCGAGTCTCTTGACCCCGCAGACTTGTTATCATGTCGTTTGGAATTTTGTCTCTTGACAGTTTCACTTGGCATCCGGCCAACACTGTCAATGCTCGACGTCGACGAAGAGGTGAGTCTTCTCTCTTTACCTTTCAATTTAATCTCCCTAGTTCTACCACGCTTCTCACTGTCGTTTACCTTGCTCTCAGAAATTGTACCCAGCTGATGCTTCTTCACTCTACGAGATTCTCTCACGTTACTTTCATCCTTGCTATCCTTCCTACTAGAATCAGATCCTGATCCTCTTTCGTTCAGAGACCTCAGTGTCTCATTGGTCACTCTTTTTAATTCTGCCAAGGGTGAATCGCGCTCGTCATTGACACTCTTGTCCTTTCTATCTTCCTTGAACTCCTTTTTATTATCAACCTGATAGTTCTCATAGTGCGGTACGTCACTGTCCGCAGCGTCAAAGACATTAACGTACACAGGATCTAGATTATTATCCTTTTTATTATATGAATTCTTCGTTATTTTTTCTCTTGAATTATCACAGTGATCTTTGGCTTCGTCCTTCGCTCGTCTATTCATTATATCAAGAGTCCTTCGTGATCCTTTTTTACTATGCTCCATAACTCTCTCGTCTTTATTTATAAACGTGGACCTTATCTTTCTCTTATTAAGCTCAGGAGAATGATCGCTCTCCACTACAGCAGTCACTGGTTTGTGAGTAGTCACCACTTTAAGAAGTACAGGATTATTTTCTGTGTCCGAAGATAAAACACTGTTACTATCGATCTTGGTGATTTTTCCTGATAACGGATCTTTCTTATCACAGACTCTCTCGACTGGATCTATCGCTGGCTCCTTGCGCGTCCCTTCCGGACTAGGGATCGCTATGGTTTCTGAGATCTGATTGAGCAGGAGTTCATCGACGTTATTCAGACCTGATTCTTCTGTGGGAATGAAAATCATAATATAATTAATAATCAATAAGGTAAGTCAATTTTGTTACTTTAAAAGCGTGTCAGTTCTCACGGCTGCGTAAGGCTAGATTATATGTCTTTTTTTATTTTATAAAATACTCGAACCTTTGTGATAACAAGATAAATTTGAATAACGACGCATGGAGTTTAAAGTGAAGATTGACAATAGACAAAAACTGTTAAAAATCAATTGCGCAATGACTATATGTATAGTGAAGGGAGTAAAAATGAAAATGAACGCAATTCTCCTTAAGCCTGCTGCTACCTGTGCAAATATTATCTTCTTTTGTATGAATAATCAGGGGCGGACTTGATTTCCATTTATCGACTCTCTTCGTCTCCTTAAATTCCGTACGATCGAATTCGTTATGTGAATATTGATCTTCATGAAGATCCGGTCCCAGCATGTATGACCGAACTTCTTCGTCGGCTTGTTCACTTCCGGAACTGTACTGCTGCTGATTATCTTGATTTTTTATTATTTTATTAATCGTTCTCTTGCAGCTGGCACATCCAATACGATTGGGTATTCTCGATGTCGTTATTTTCATACGATTCGAATAGGAAGGCGCGTTCACATTGACTCCAGTATTCAATTTGATTTTCATCATGGCGGATGACATTATTTCGTTCTTCGTAGAAAATACATGTGAATTGTTGCTTGACGTGTTACAATTATTATTCTCCAGGTCAACGTCAGCCTCTTCTCGACGCAGCGTCACTTCCGTGCAGGCAGGAAGCGAGGAGAAGAAATTATCGAAATTCGACGTACGAACTGGAGGATTCTGTACGTTAACGAGGGATAAAAATGGAGTCTTTGTATCGTTTGAAATATTCTCTAGCATTTTCAGGCCATTTTTATTTATGCTAATCATTGTATTATTTTTTTTCAACGATGCCGCCGTGTCACGCAAGTCATCCTGGGTTAACCTGTCGTGCGAAATCACGTCGAAGTCGTCACTGATTTTATTCCTGATGACAGCGCTAATGTTGTTGGCATTCTTCAAACTCATAACAAGATGAGTGGACTTCAGTCCAGGTTGATGATTCTGGATCAGAGGTCTGGACAGCCTAGACATCCCTGATGGCATCTGGAGTGAAATCTTTCTAGAGTTCTCTAAGTCCTCTAGTTTACTGCTCCTTGTTACGGATCCTAAGGATTCTGGTCGTGCTTCAAAACGCAGATGAATTCCAGTGCTTATAGGATTGCATTTCCCTGGAAATTGTATTTTTTCTCTGCTTTGTTGTTTATCACTTTCTCTCCCTCTCTTTCTCTCACTCTCTCACACTCTATACTCGCGTGCATATGTATATGATACTTGCGACTTTAAGACCTTCCCATGCGTGTAATAGATTCGTGTTACTTGGATACATTAGAAAATATTTATTAAGTCAATTCGTCAGAGTAGCGTGAAAATGCTCTTTTGTAAACGAGACAACTACGTTTGCGTTACTGTAAGAAGGAGGAGCATAGAATAATCTAAGAATTTAATTTTTTTAATCTATAATACTGTAAATCGATTTTTAACGAGAGAGTTTAACCCTCGACAGGCGGTTGGATTATGTCGCTTCGCAATTACGCTGAAGACTTGCTGTAACAGAAGCAGTGTGAAGTGATAGAGCCTTTTTTTTGCTATAGCACAAGCTACTACCTATTACAATTGAAAAGTAAAAATTACTTGAAGGTCGAGTTATTATTGTGATTACTGTAGGATAATTTGAGTCGTGGTTGCAGACGACAGGAAGCAGATACGACGTCTTGATAATTTGGTAGAGAACTGCGCAATGAGCTTTTTTGATTTGCGGAGAATTTTTTTCGTTGCTTAAATTCGTTCCTTTTTTTTTTTAATGATTTTGTGAATTTTAGTAACGAAGCGTTACGTTGTTAATTGCCTTAATTGGCAATTTACGTTCTACCGGGTGGTACAGTGCTTACAGGATGAAAGAGATGAAGTGGAGAGCTCAATGCAAGCATATCTTACTTTTTTCTATCTCGTTATTGTAAAGGTTCGAGTTGAATTTTACTGATACTCTCAAAATAAACCAGTCGACTCCCGCGCAGTATTACTGTTAAAATAGTAAAAAAAATTATATATAGACGCATTAATGATAAGAAGCAGCCGTAGGAAGTAGATTGATGAAATATTGTTATTTTATCATTGGTTAATTCAATTAAAGTCTACTCTACGTATTGTGCATGCACAGTAATAAATAAGGATATAGTAACGTGGTCGCCATTTTGCGAAAAAAAGAATTTAATCATCGACAGACGCGATAAGACGTAGAAATATATTACTCTGCATGCTATAGTATTTTTTCGGAATCAATTTTTCAAATAGTTCTTTTATCACTGATAAATACCTTGCTCGATATGGTGCATTTTGGACAGGACATTAGCACCAAGATTCACCGTTGTAGTGTGACCACGTATTTTTTGATCCGTTGTTTTCCCATCGTTATCGTAGCTGGTACCGGAAGTGACGTCAACATTGATACCATTTCTATATTCTGGCTCGAGGATGGATTTCAGTCTTACTCCCCATCCATTTCTCTGATCAAATATCACATTCGAATCAGCTGGCTTCAATGATTTCTCAAAGTCACCACGTTTCCGGAAGTCACTGAGATCCGGTGACGTAATCTTATCACCCTGGACAGTATTGCTGCCACCGAATATATATTTCTCATAGGAAGTATCACCGAAATGAATATGAGGCAAATTCTTATTGATTACAGGAATACCCAGAGCGCCACGACGACGTCTACGAAATTTATTAGACGGCGGCGGCTTCCCGTCGGTCTCGACGATATTCACCTTTCCGGAATCAGCAGCGAAGTGAACTTCCGTTTTGCAAAAACCCACCTTCTTCGTCGGCCTACCCAGAGACACGCCCAGGAAGTCGTCGTGTGTATGACTAATTTTATCTAAGGAATCGACCTGGTGTCTCAAATCTAATTCTTCTTGTAGATGATACTCCTTGTGCCTCTCAAGGTCCAGGTCGTTCGAGCTCTCGTTAGGATGATGAACGCTGGATGACTGAATTCTACACTGAACCACTCCTGCAGGAATTGTTCCTACGTTAGGTCCTGATGATCTCACCGTGACTATGTTCTGCTTGGAGAGTAAATGACTATCCTGATCCGACGGAGTACTGCTCAGGTGGACCACAGTAGTATTGGATTTAGCTGAGGTGGTAGATTTAATAGAAGGAGCAGAATTAAGTGCCTTGGATATATTAGCAATGCTGGACAATGTCTGTGGCTTGTGATATTCATAGCTGTCAAAGTCTCTGTCACCCTTGTCACGTTTATCAAAAGAGATCTTAGAGGTCCTTCGACTTACTTCGTTATGGTTATTGACGGAGTTATCATTCTTATCTCTGACCACCTTAGAATCTTTAAAGGAAAGCGTTGAAATTCTACGTGCAGAATTCTCGCTACCACTGGTCGAACTTTCGCTGTCTCTTTCGGTAGTATCTTTGAAGGAAAGCGTAGATAAAATTCTGCGTGTCGTTGCGTCACTTACATTACTAGCTGAACTGTCTGTTTCCTTATCGCTGCAACTTTCCATACCCAGTACGTAAGACCTGAGCTTGTTACGATTAATTCCTCCAGTGGAATCAAACTTTTTAACAATATTTTCCCTCTGCATACTTTCGTTCTCTCCTTGAGTCAACGTGCTCCCTTTTCTAGAATAATCATCAGGTTCCTTGATGTCTATCTTGTGTATACCATTCGTAGTGGCTTTGGATTTCAAACTCAGGTCTGACAGTCTCACACTGCCGGCTCCGTTCATCTTCCCATTGGCTTCTTTCCTATCCCTCCGACTTGAATCAGTACTCGAGTTCGTTATCTGTAGAGAACGTCTTGTTCTACAATCCCTGGTGAATTTAGTCTGCGGAACAGCCGTATCCTTTTCGTTAATCAAATTCGTTATGTCTTCGTTGGACGTGCTCTTCTTTCCGTTCAGCAAGCACAAGGACCTTCCATCCTCTCTTGCTTCTGTTCTCTTCAGACGCCTGTTAGTCACCGGCGAAGAATTCAGCTTGGATGTTGTCAAGGATTTATTATTAAGGGTCTCGTTATGAATCTGCCTACACAGTCTCGACACCTGAGACAATCTGTTCAGACCAGGATCCTCTGTCGCCGTGATCGCTCTTCGAAAACCAGCCTTAACCTCAGCCTTGCCATCCGCTTCGTTCTTGCGGTGAGTGTCGCTCTGTAAAACAGGCGTTCCTTAAGAAGATGATTTATGGTGCACGAAAAAAAAGATACTGAAAAATTCTATACACTTACAAAGGTGACAGGTACAGGACTGGTGGACGTGGAGTCAGTGACTCTGGAAGATGACCATTGAGAGGCTCTCACGACCTGGAACGACCTGCCACCAGCTGCTTGACTTTGGAATACCTCAACCTGCCTCCTAGCCTTCTGCACGACACTGCCGTCTGCGGAATTACGTTCACGCGAGTCGATCACCTGGTTGGACGGAAGAGCCAGTGGTAGTACAATCATTTAAATAAATCCTTATCAGAACCCAGAGACCTGGTTGTTATCGATAACCTACCTTGCCGTAAGAATGCGCAGCACCCTGGTTTCTAGTTTGCCATCGACCGGTCTCGATCCTGGCACGTTCTAGCATGCCAGTCAGACGATCGACGTGGGACCACTCACGTACCTCTTCATTCTGGAAGGGATCTCCCTCGTTGTCATTTATCCTACCTGGTGAGAATACCAGTTCCATCTTCCGTTCGTGTGGGCAGACCTTGCTCAATGCCGGGGCTCGATCATCTCTTTGCGATTTGCGCTGCAACGCAAATATCACATCGTTAATTCGATTACTCACGTGCTAAAATTACTGCGACTCCTTCGAGTTTACTATATGCATGTACAGATTTGTATTCCAGTGACACGAATCATGTAGGAATTATTATGGAAAAGTATTACTCGGACGAACATTGTCATTTCGTTTATACTGGCTCCAGATTTAATTTCATGTATTTCTTTATACATATATATATATATGCACGGTTGTTGACGGCCACCATTGCAAAAGGGCTCTACTAGCAACATTCACCATTATCATGATCTTTTGCATAATGATCTGATCAATCTTTACCTTTTGTCCACTGACAATTTGTCTAGACGTGAATTCAATCTGGAAACGAGTTCAGGCTATATCTCAAGTATAATTTTTAATACAAAACTTTCCTGCCTATCTGTACAATGTCCTATGATATCTCAGTACTAAACAGTCTTACATGTCAACCGTTCTAATAGATCAGTAGGTATAAATATCCATAACCTATTTGTGCTATATTAATACGTATAAGTATATAACTGTATATATATCACTTTCGATTTATTTGGGTTGTAGGTAGGCCTACATCACGATTAATGTATTATGCAACGTACAACGCCCGAGGCTTCTTACGTTCAATAGAAATAGTAGTAGTGTTGTGCTTTAAATGATTACGCAGTGTTCGAGATAGACCGTGATATTCGGTAAGGCCATATCGAGCTCTGGTAGGGATCTTCATTAAATTTCAATTACGTAGTCAAACAGAGAGAGAGAGAGAGAGAGTGAAAATGGATTATGATTCAGTATAGAGAAGAATAATAATAAAGCGAAGACCGCGGGTCTTTCGATAAAACTATATAGTAATATAAGTAGCACCTTGAGCCGAGATAGTAAATATAAGTATCATGAATCCCCGTCCATGCTATCATCCTGGAGCGTGATATTATCCTGATTATTCCTCATTAATCTCCATAGATAATTTTCATCCCCACACTCATCCCTCAAAGTCTCCCCAGCAGCGTAAAAGCACTGGCAATTAATTCCCTCGATAAAACAGACAGAATCTCATAGGATGAGCAACCAGATGGCTGCGTGGCCGCTTCTCCACGAGTGGGTGGACCGTGGACGTGGTTCGTCGAGTCCGTTGGCTGACTTCAAGGACGTATTCGCCCCCGTAAATGCGGCCTGCACGACCCACGATAGCATCGAGGAACAATGCCGTACCAAAATCCTGAAGCCTGGGGTGCAAGAGGGGCCCTCGTGGGCACAGTGACAAATAAAATAAATGCAATATCCAATCCTGATCTTGGGTCCGTTCCCACGAGTAATCTAATTGTAAAAAAAAGGATAAAGAAATCGTATTAAAAAGGACCAACTGATTCCTCCGGGAATCGACTGTCATCGTACTCTTGGATCTCGTCGCACGGTAGGTCGTTAACGTTTTCGTTTAGTCGGAAGACTCGAGTGGCAATCAACTCGTTTTTAACATCAAACTAGACGCGTAACGGTGTCTCATGGCACGAAACACTTTAATTGGCCTTTTAACGGATTCGCCAAGCGGTTCCCTCGATTATCATTTGCTACCGATTTGTTCTTGGCAGTCTGTCGATATGCTTTTGTACCGGTTTCTCTGTTTTATTTTACTCTGACAAGTTTAGGGAGAAAGGAATCGTAATCGTGCATGATACAATCGCTCGTTTGATCATTCGACTCTTTCATAATTCGAGAGACACTAACTGACTTCGTTAGTACCTTCAAGCTGAAGTGACGCACTCAACGGTTTCAATAGGGCTACGCGGTAATTTGACTCATTGAGTAAAATCGTAATCGAACGTGTCTTTCCTAATGTTACTCTGGATAAACCCGATCGGACCTGACTCATTGATCGGGTAGATTCCTAAACTACAAGATTATCCTGGTACATAACGGTTTAAAAGTTTTTGCTATCGTGACTTGTTAAAAGTCCGATTCGATCGAGCGATCCACGCCGAACAAACCATGACGCACCAAATAATATTAATCCAAAAGTCAGCGGTACTTTCCTCACGGGATTACATCGCAATAGCAATCGGAGGAATTGTTTAATAAGAGCGATATACCGTAATGCCCGTAATATATTTATTTTACAACGTAAACGTACAGTCTCTTGATTATGCATTACTACTCGACTTTTTCTTTCGATACCATTCACGTAGGTGCCACCGTCATCCGGTGTCGTTTAGTCAAGCTTAAAGGATAAGAATTAGGAACGCGTGGGAGGATATGGAAATGGTGTGGAAAGGTAAGAAAGAGGGTTAAGGTGAGAAGTGGGGAGTGATACGCGTTAGAACGAAAGAGTGCGAGGATGCGGTGTCGAAGACATAATCGGCGTAGCGTGGAGTCGCGAACGCCCACGGGATATCTAATACGTCTGTCAGGCGAGAGTCATCCGGCGCGTAAGGAGGCCAACGTATCTCTTCTACTGGTACTCCTTTTACAACGCCTTCGGGCTCGTAAGGATACGTAGGCAAGATAGACGGAGGAGTGCGGACCAGGAACGTCATAGCGTGATTACCTATAGGTACTACCTGGAGGCAGGAGCCCAAAGCACACGGTGCGAAGTGTGGGTCGCTGGTAATGCCGCAATGCCGCTAGTCAAGCCGGTTTCTTTGCTGATTTCGAGGGCACTGCCTGCTGCCCGCCTTAAACTCGAAAGGTGGACGAGAATTACCCACACTTGTGCATTGTGACGACAGGAACGTAGATACGTTTACGGGGAGCCAGTCAGTCTCCCTCATTTGGATAATTCTGGTTAGTCATTGTCCTGCTTTAACCACTTGCGCTGGAAATACGTGTCGTCGAGATGTTTTTTTGTTTTTGTAGCGTCCTGTCACGCGGCTCTGTCAATCCGTTGCCAGCGCAAGCGGTTAATATCTTAACCTAGAAATTGAATCTTGATAGCACTGTCTTGTTTCTATTGTCTGTTAAGGAGATGCTGTGGAATGGACTGTGGTAACTCAATTCTCGTAGAATCTTCATCAGGTCGGTCTTGATTCTTTTTAAATAGAAGTCACTCAGAATTTATAATGGAGACAGAGGGAAAACATTGCAGTGTAGCATGAGTTAAGAAACCTTCTATCATTAATGCGAACAGGAAAGAAGGTTCCGTTTCGTGGCGTGTCCTTGCCGGTAAAATGGACGCGCTTCGCCGCAATTTCATCGCCTGTCTAGTCTTCATGGAAATTAACGGAAGCAGGAGTTTCTGAAAATGACCACTCTCGAGGACGATCTTGATCTACTACGTCCGTGCTTATGGTCAAAATGCGAGGCAATAACGCATTAAATGCTGACCCTGGCTACGTGTTAACGTAACGTCTTTTCGTCCTTTCTCCAGAAAAAAAGTCATGGACACCTACTCGTTTCACTTAACTGACACGAGATATCTTGTGGAGAAAGTAATTATTACTCGTTTGTGTACTTGCATATCGTTGAGTGGACTGGAACGGATTTTTTTTTACATTTTTTACAGAGGAATAACTGACAAAGCTATGGACAGAGATAAGGACCTTCAGGTATCTGAATCATCTCATATTCAAATCCAAGTATCGATTGATCGATTAGCCAATCGATTGATTGATTTTTGAGTAAAACGTCAGAAGACTCTGTCTTTCTCTAGGATTACTTCTGTTGGGTATCCCGGGCCATATATGGAGTCGAAATTCAATGCTGTTCTTTCTGTCAAGGCTTGCGTGAACTCTACTGCCACTTAATACTGTTTTAATTGGCTCGTTAAAGTAAGCAGATACATGCTTTAGCAATAATTCCCAACGTACGTCTTGAACGATTGATGTATGATTTTTTTTATCTAGGTGAATAATCAAAATATGAAACCCACCTCGATACAACTTTATACATGCAACAGCTAAAAGCTCATACCAATTAATTTTAGTATAATCAAACAATTGATTCTCAAAAAATCAAATTTGCCCGAATTTCATTTTAACGAACGAGGGAAATAGCCAAAATTCAAATGTACAGTATCCACATCACATATCTATGCAGTCATAAAAAAACAACTGTCATTCCCAAGTAACTGTTATAGCTGTTACAAAGAGTTTTACTTACTTTGGAATTAATTTATGTACATCCATCCACATTAAGTATACCAACTACCATAAGCACACTGCACGTTATGTATCAACCAACTCCAAACCTGACAAACTAATACTTTACGCACTCTTCCGTTAAGCTATATTCCTCAGGTAAACGAGTATGAAGAAAATTCTTGAAAAACAAGAATTCCCCAAAAGTTCTATCCAACGGAACCAGACGAGATACCAGTTTTCAAATGAAACCTCTGACTCAAGAGAAAATCTTTCAAGTAATTCATAAAAGTAACTGTACTCGGCACTGATCCGGTATGAAGAAAAACTTGCAAGAGTTTTCCTAAATTTTAAATTGCACCTACAGGTAAATTCATTTATTAAATAACACCATTCACTCCAAACCATTAATTGTACAATGATATTGTCCCTTCAGAATATACAAGTTCATTGATCACTGTACAAAAATAAAAAGCAAAAGAAACGCACCGTTTGCTGACAGAGCGTTAGCTCTCCTTGCGCGAATGTTACTCGCGAGAGCGCCAGTCCTTTACTAGAGAAGGCTTACGGATTGGGGGACCGACTCCAGCGTGCTACCCATGTACCAATCCGGTTCTGCCCGTTCAGGGACTCCAGTGGACAGTTCGCGGGTCAACGTTAAGGTATAGTCCAGTCAGATATGGCCGACGGCTTTGAACAATCCAGTAGATTATAACTATATACATATATGTGTTTATGACTGTATGCTAAAGGATGAGACACTCCGTTAACTACTGGCAAAGCGCCAAATCCACTGACCCCTCAGAGAAAAGCAGGAATCCTTTAATATCTTTCTGAATTTTTATACCTCACGTGAGTGCGAGAGAGACGCACGTATTGACGCTCACGCGCGTAAGAGAAGGACAGACGTAGGGGCGATCCGAAGAAAAGGGTATTGTATATTCTTTGTTAAATTAATTATCTTACGAGCACTGTGCTCTAATGACTTTTGAATGGTTGGAGATGTCGAAATAGTTTAGTAACGAGTTTCATTTAGGATTTTGCAAGGACTTGGAAAGTTTTTTTTTTAATGTGTTCTTCTCAAATCCACACTACGATATTCATCGCGTGTCTTCGGTATAGTCGATAACAGCGCTGCGCGATGTTTGTGATAAAAGATAACTTTCTCCTGTAGTCAATGCAGCGGATATAATGCGTGAAATATAATGCAGATTCAACGAGTAAAAGCTGACGTGTAATTGAATCGTATACTGATTATGCACGGCGGCTAAATTGCGAAGCTATACAGATTCTGCTTTAGATCTTTGCTTTCCTGGTAGCAATTTCACTCCTAATCCTTTCGCAAGTTAAAGTTCACTTAACGCGCTATGTTCTATTAACTGAACTGACTCACTTGATCGTTATTCTGCTATATATCCCATTTACAAGATCTTAAAAGATATATATATAGGTACTCGGTGTGATTATGAAAGGTGGACAGAATATAAGGTGAAATCGTTATGGCATTGGACGCTGCTTCATTTTATTTATAAAATTCAGAGCTTCCTAGTTTTTGGAAACAATTATACTGTTTTCAATGGATCCGTGTCTTCTTTGGATACGCTGATCTTAATGGTGTCTCCTAGACTCTTTTGTAAGATCTTGCCAAAAACTGGAAGAAAGCCACGTTCAGAATCCGAGTGATTGGTCAGGATGACATTTGTGCCATTGTGAACGGCGTCCAGGACGTCGTGGTGTAACATCTCTCCAGTTAAGAACAGGTCGGCGGATATTCCTTTTAAAACGGAAGTGCCTGACCCTGCACAGATTGCTACAGTTTGCACGGAGCTTTCTGTGGAAGAAAATGAAATTTAATGATAGTGCAGTTTTGGGTTTAGTAAAAATTTTCCAATTCTTTACCTCCACTCTTTGCCAATCTGACGTAAGGCAATTTTGTACGTTCCTTTACTAATTGCACTGCATCTATTATGCTAATAGGTTGTTTCAATGTGCAAAGTCTTCCTATGCCGTTTTCAGGGTTGTTCGTATCTGGTTCTATCGGTACGTTTTTTGCTAGATCTGCGATAAATGAAATATTGAGAAATGGACGTAGATTTGTTATTTAATATTTTTTTTCATACCAAATGATTCTGCTAGCCAATCGTTGACGCCACCTTTGATAGAATCGAAGCTGGTATGCGGTGAATATAGGGCGATTTTATTTTCCAGGCACTTTGCGGCAATTCGCTCCTATTAGATAAATGAGTTAGAGTTAAATGAAGTGATTTTAAGATAAAATTCATTTTTTTCTCTATCAGCTGACTACCTTCCACGTTCGGTTGGTGATCGATTTTAATGGCGCAAATATTGGAGGATGATATGATATTATTAGATCGGCTTTCATATTGACTGCTTCAGTCATCACTGCTTCCGTAAGATCATTCGTTAATAAAACGTGGGAAATATTCTTTGGCTCTGTAGGCTCGATAAGTAATCCAACATTGTCCCAACTGGCTGCTAGACTTTCATCAGCGAAAGCATGCAGAGCGTCCACCACTTTCTGCAGAGGTAGTCCAGCCTGACTGCTCATAGTTTTCAGGAATATTTTCTGTCTTGTCAGCGTAGAATTCTTAATCTGCGAAACTACTGTTGATAGCCGGCCAAACATCTA
Organism: Calameuta haemorrhoidalis; assembly: GCA_031763665.1. Taxonomy (NCBI): domain Eukaryota; kingdom Metazoa; phylum Arthropoda; class Insecta; order Hymenoptera; family Cephidae; genus Calameuta; species Calameuta haemorrhoidalis. The sequence continues at coordinate 595,441 of JARPRH010000843.1, forward strand.
ACAGAATCCCTGAAAATAAATATTATTGTTATATGCAAGGTTGGTGTATAAATATTTGGGTAAGGGTAAAAATAATGGCGTTATTTCAAATGGTATTGTATAAAATAAAACGTATTTATTTAATATTATATTATATATACAATAAATCTATTCGCTATAGAACCAAATTTTCACTTGTCCGTCATCACTGGCGGACGCAAGTTGACCAGGAACTGCAGGATTCCATTGTACAGAATTGACATCCTGAGTATGAGCATCATCCGCCGCACAGACCATATTGAATGAAGGCTGATTTGGATCAGAGTCGTCATCTTCACGGAATATTCTGATGATGTCATCACCACAGGCTGTTGCGATCAGTCCAGTTATTTTGCACCAGTCAATGTCGTATATTGTTCTTGTGTG
>JARPRH010000843.1:596835-621190 GCA_031763665.1 Calameuta haemorrhoidalis
GCAATTTCTCTGACAGTTCTTGTGTGACCTTCCGTAAGAATTGTTTTCATTGCCCATTTAGGACCTTCCGGTGCCCAGATTCGAATTGTCTTATCTTCACCACATGACGCAATACTAGTGCCCTTAGGATGCCAACAAACATTCCACACTCTCCCTTTGTGACCAGTTAGAATTTGCTTTAGTTCCAGTGTACCCATTGTTATCTGAAACAGTGAAATAACTTTCTGAATTTAATATCTTGCTTTCTTTTAAAAAAAAATCACTGAACTACCAGTAATAGATAGTCTTACTCCAAAAATGGGATTAGAGTCATGAAATGTTTGTGCATCCTTATTATAAATATACATCTACAGGCAATAGTATAGAACTAAAAATCTTAGCAAAGAAATATAATCTTATAACTCAAATAAAATTATGTAGCAGCACACGTAATCGTAGATGAATTACATGATTACAAATAATCCAACTATAACCAGACATTGCTAATATTATTTAAAATTAATATACCCAACGTAGAGAGACAATCATGTAAAAAAAGCTGCAAACTATAAACAATTAACAAATAGATATAAGAAATGTATTAAACCAGTAGCACAAGTAAGGTTACGTCTCTACTACAATCCGTCGTAAAAAAAAAACTTACGATTAACATTATACGATAAGCAGGCACAGACGTCTATACTATATGCCACATAAGAAATCGTAGAACATACAATAAAGAAATCCTTTAATATCCCTAAAGAACGATTAAAAATACGTACTCAACCGCCAGCCTAACCACAAAGAATGTCTCGATCGATGTCAAAATTCCCTACTGTATTAACTCATCACTAGCCCGTAAGAGTCGTAAGAGGGCGACTACATTATGACATAAAAATCAGAATAATTAATAAATACAATATCCAAATAGGAATACATTTAGCATAATGTACACTATCATAACGCATTCAAGGCCTCTTCCATTCAATTCCTGCAACTTGGTCCTTTCATACACCAAGCATATTATCCCTGCTTAATCAGCAAGTTACCACTGTTACTAAATTCCACGTTTTGCTTTTTTTTTCCTCCACAACTGAATCCCATGCACAACCTTCTAGCTTTACCGCTAAGAGTCTAGTCTGCTCCGGAAGAACAGAATTCTTGAATTATTTAGTGATGAATTTCTATTGACTTCTAACTTAAATGTTTCTATTCTCTTTCAGAATGGTGGTCGCAAGTCTGCCGGGTATATCCGTGTGTCTATCTACACAGAGCCAAGGCGGCTTAGTTCCAGCCACTTGTTAGTTAATGGTTCAGTATAGAGGGTTATCCTGCCGTCTCCACGAATGCTCGGATATTCGTCCGCCGTTCGTAGTGCAAGAGGTACGAGTCGGCGTCAGGTATCAGAAGCTGACAGAAGTTGGGACCGTCACGTACTGTGCTCAGTGCATTAGTGAATCTTAAAAATAAGGTGAAAAAAGAATTTTATGTCGGCATTGAAGCGTGGCTACAGTTCTATCATCAGCTGTCTACCATAGAGTGGGCGGTGCCGGGTTAAACGGAAAAAATTAGTAAATTAGAGTTGCGAGCTGCTTTAAAGAAATCCAAGAAGAAACGTGATCGCGATTCTTTCTAATGTTAGTTTATTGCCAGGAGAAATACATACTTTTGTTGAAATTAATGGTGATCCATCCAGTGTGTATTATACCTGTTGCTGATATGTCAATTCTCGATACGTACTGCCGAGCAGGCTGGTATTTTTCTGATACGGTTTATACACGACGAGGCTATGCCGGTAGGCCTGTAGCCATTTTTGGAATTCTCACAACGTCTTTCCGCGTAAAAATGTTTCTTCCGTTCGAATTGCAGCGCCTCGTTGCTTTTCATAGGATTTACGGCTTTTTTTTCTCGTTTGACTTGCTTCTCTCTATGTGAATTTCTAAACATAAAAACGACTACGTGTTACCAGCATACGATAATTCAAAATACGCGGGATATTTGGGAATCCTTATATCATTTATTTGAATTGCTTTTTCTCCAATCGACTTTTTTTGTTATTTTAAAAATTTGTTTATCATTTATAAATGGTAATAAGACAAACATATTGAGTTGACATTTAAAGTGCAATAATCCATTATTTATTAACGTCCAACAAACCCAATGAATTCAGAATACTTGAAATTGTTTGAAATTCTACAAATTTTGTATCTCTCATAGTCTTACTAACTTTCTACAACTTTGTACTGTTAGATTTTTTTTTATTTTTATCGTTTCACCAATACTATTACTAGCCAGCGTAACCATCAAGGTTGCGTTACGATTTATTGCTCGCCTTACCACAATTTGATACCTACTTCTACTAGTTGATGTCTATCTGAATTCCACGTACGATTTGTACTGTTAAACCAGTGGTCGGATAATTGCTTATGCGGCGTCATAACCAGGACAGTTTTTAAAATCTAGTTTCATAATCAGTTTGATTGATTCTTTAAATCGTGATCCCAAGATAATATCTGCATCTTTAACATAGACAATACATAGTACTGTCACGTATAAATACTTCTAACGATTCGTTTCCTGAAAGTAAATCCAGATACTTCTACCTGTCTTTCCCCTGAAGTATATACTAATCTTTTCTCACTATAATCTCTTATCTGACTAAACTTGCGCAACTGATAAAGTCGATGTGATCAATCGTAAGTTTGCATTGAATGCTAACTTTGACGTCACACACTAGTTTTATTCAAGAAAATCAACTATTTCCTGGCGGAAAGTGCGTTAGTATTTTTTTATACACATATTGCATAATGCAAACTATTAGCCAACAATTTTTGACTTTCCAGAAACATTTCACAACGTCTGTTATCGTTTTTTTTTATCGTAATACCGTTAAACACCAATTCTTTTTCCCTTTGTCGCGCCATACAGTATACGGTGTTACAGTAAATCCAAATGAAGAATATACTGAGACAATTTGACGTACAATGATTAAGTTGAATTTTATAATGACGGAGTGGTTAGACGAATCATCATTCGAGTGTCTATTATTCACGTATATCTTATATTAGATGACAAGTATGATTATATCGATACTTAGAGATAACATATCTTCTTAATTGAGCATTCGAACTAGAGTCAAACTCAATACTCAAATTAATAATAAATATTAGACTGTCATATAATGATTACAACATTGAACTTGCATAATTTATATTAAATATTACCTGGAAAAAACATAATCAGTCTGGTCAGAGCTGCGTGCGTATTTTGGTAAATGACATAAAGCCTCTGATAAAAGCATCCAATGAATCCTTGAAAACTTTGCACTGAACTCCTGATTTTGGAGTTCAGCTCCTCATCTCTGTAAAATTCTTGTTATCTACGATTTTCGTTGAAATATTTACTAGCGTGATTAATGAAAAGACCAGGATCGACTTAAATGTATTAAATTATTGATAAGAATTTTTTGTATATATTTTAAGGTAACGCTGAGAGATTGAGGACTGAAACATGTTATCGACTGAAAAGAAAATTTCTGTAGCTACTTCTGGGGATGATGTGGACTGGCTGGAGAACATGCCTCCCGGTGGACCTCTTGATAAATATCGTAAATCCGCCACGTTTTCGTGGAAGAGATTGAGAGTTATTTTAGAGGATCCTGAGAGGCTTCTTTTTAAGGTAAATCATATTAGGTGAGTTCTTCTTCAAGTGTAACGAAGATGTAACTTGGATCATTATGAATTTCAGATGAAAGTATGGAAAGCGATGGAGGCAGATCCGGAATTTCATCCTCAGGATAGTGTCACTCCTTCAGCCGATGAACAGAAACGGCGAGTGGCACGACAGCTTGCACGTCTCAATCATGTTAATTTGTTACCATCAAACATTCATCAAGTTACCTACAAGATCAAGGTAGTTAGGTACTATTGATTTAAATTCATAATAAATTTATATACGTACAGTAGAAACGTCTTCTGATTGTTTAGATGATGATTATATGATCATAGAATTAAAGTATGGATGATAAAGAACGATAAAAGTCTCTTGAGTTAGGAAATTATTTTCATAGCAACTGATATGACGGTCCAGCAAGGATATTTAAAAAGATTGGTAAAATTATAATGATTTCTTTCCACAGACAAGGTTCTTGATGACACTCAATGAAGCTACAGCCATTGTCAACACATCGCTCTCTGTTAAAATTGCTCTTGGTGTCTATCTTTTTGGAAATACTCTTCTTAGTCTTGGAACCGAGCGTCATTACCCAACATTCCATGCAGTGTGGAACAAGCAGGTACATATTGATTCGATATTGTTGAATATAAAAGATTTGTACTTGGAAAATAAAGATTAATTGACTTTAAAGATCTTGGGAGCATTTGCACTCACGGAAGTAGGTCATGGTAGCAACACGAAAATGATGAGGACCACAGCTACCTATGATCCAAGCACACAGGAATTTGTGCTCCACACTCCGGATTTTAAGGCTGCCAAGTGTTGGATAGGAAATTTAGGTAATTGGGTGAGGGGTGACTGTTGATTGATAATATTGATTAGATTCAATAAATATTTCATTATCAATATTGATCAATCTTACAGGTAAAACTTGCACAGTGGCTATAGTCTTTGCACAGTTAGTCACACTTGGTGAGTGTCATGGGTTACACGCGTTCATTGTGCCTGTGAGAAATCCTCAGACGTATTTTCCTTACCCTGGTGTTCTACTGGGAGACATTGGCGAAAAAATGGGACTCAATGGCATTGATAACGGGTAAGATGGTCAACAGAAAGATTGTCGAGGATTCTTTATTGAGGCAGAAGCTTGAGGGATGATCGGTGGATTTGTTTCTTTCAGATTTCTTATGTTTAATCACTATAGAATACCTAAGGCTAATTTATTGAACAGAACTGGTGACGTTACTCCGGAAGGAGAGTATGAGAGCTCATTTTCCGATCCACAAAGGATACTTGGTAAATTTAATAAAGTCTTGTAATAATGTTTGATTTACTTGAATGTAATATTTTTACTTCAGGTGCGGCTCTGGAAAATTTATCTGCAGGACGTATGGGTATTTGTCAAGAAGCTACCAATACGCTTGGTGCGGCTATCGTCATAGCAGTTAGATATGCTGCAGTTCGCACACAGTTTGCACCATCTTTATCAGATTCTAGCGAAGAAATAGCCATCATTGAGTACGAGCTTCACGTATGTCCATTTTCATTCGTCTTTGGAATATTTATATCTCTGTACAACATGACCTGTATGTTATGTAATAATATTTTAGCAATGGCGTTTGTTCCCTTATTTGGCGGCCGCCTGTGTCTTTCGAATTTTTATGTCGGAATTTACCGAAGTGTACCTGGAGAATATACAGAAGTCCATGGAGGGAGAGAACATACCAAATCTTGTTAGTATTTTTGATACAATTATTTTAATTTGTTACAATATTCATTGTTTTTCTCTTTCAGAGTCAAATAGTCTCCGAGATTCATTCCATTGTTTCTGCTATAAAACCACTGATCACATGGACCTGCCGTGATGCAATACGTGAATGCAGAGAGGCGTGCGGAGGTCACGGTTATCACAAAGGTGGAAGATTTTTAAAAATAACTTCACGTCCTTTGAATAATAATTGTAAACGATGTTATTATATGGGTTATTATTTTATCTAGCTGCTAATCTTGGGGATTTGGGTGTTAATCACGAACCCACAGTAACGTACGAAGGTGATAATAATGTATTGGTCCAGCAAACCAGTAACTGGATATTACGACAATGGTCAGACTTACAAGGAGGATCCATGATAGCAAGTCCTTTGGCATCAGTCAGTTTTCTTACACGTGGAGCAGTGATTTTGAAAAATAGATTTGAGGCACAGTCGATACAGGAAATTATGACACTTGATTGTAAGTAAAATAAAATAACAAGATTAGAATACAATACTATTTGTTTTGCATCTTGTTTTATATTATAACAATGATCTTCTTTGTTAGTCGTTAGAAACACTTACGAGTGGCTGATTACATTCTTGGCTATGGATACATATAAGAAGTTTGAAGAGGGTGTTTCGCAGGGATTGGATAATTTTACAGCACGAAGTAAAACACAGGTTTACAGAGCTGCTAACTTGTCACGAGCTTATGGAGAAGTATGTACAATTTCAAGAATTGTATTTAAAACAATGCATCGACACACAATAAATCATATATATATTACAGATGATTATTTTGAAGTACGCGATAATACGTTTAAACAATCTGCTACCGAATCAACCACAGAGTCAATCATTGAGGGTAGTTTCAGAAAAATTACTTCTGTTGTACTCTCTGTCCTGTTTGGAAAAACATTTGGCTACTTTTTATCAAGGTGAGAATTATAATCAATGCGATTCAATTGATTAATGTTATAACAATCCACAATGTGTCAGTCAGCAGTTTTTTGCATCGCTTGGCTATTTGGTAAACCAAGAAACTGTATTGCTCCTCAAGAGAGTGTAAAGGGGGACGCTTTAAACACGATTGCGCAACACAATTGAACGTAGCGCTTCTTGCTACATGTCATATCACTTGCATGTTACAACATATCAATAAACCTTTCCCGTATGAATGAGTCATTAAGTTTTTGCATTTTGTTCACAGGTGGTTACTGTTCTGGTTCGCAAATGGTGAATTTAATACGCGAAAGTATTTTGGAACTGTGCGTACAATTGAAACCGGAAGCTGTCGCTATTGCTGACAGTTTGGCACCACCGGATTTCGTTTTGAATTCCATATTGGGCATGTCGGATGGGAAGGTAAATTGAACGAATCGTGCAATAGGGAAAAAAAATTATGAATGCACATTTCTTTTACAGGTTTATGAAAGACTCGAAGAAGCATTCAAAACTAATCCTGGTGGCATGGAACGAGCTAGTTGGTGGAAGGAATTACTTCCGGCATCGCAAAATCCTTTGAAAGCACCCCAATCTAAACTTTGACATTGATGACCTGATTTTAGAATTTTATTAATAGATTTTTATTATATATCATGATTATCGAAACGTGTCACACCTCGTGACTTGTTCTTTATCATTTAGCTATGCATACATTGAAATACCTCGAACTTCAAAAATTCTCTCGTCGAACGCACAATCTAGGTATTTTAAAAGTACAGGAAGTAATTGCGAACTTAAAGAATGTCTTCACTACTCTCCACATATCATTATTCAACAGTATCAACATTTCTCAGAGTAACGAACACTCATACACGGGCACAAATGTTTTCTTGAAAAATATGGTGCTTATCTCCCACAGTTAGAAAGAGGAATAAAAAGAAACAGCAAGATAACGATCAAACGTCCATGATCCGTCGTGCTGTAGAAATAATATAGATATATATTTTTAAACTAATGTATTTCTATAAGCACTTCCTTGTTTTACTTTTTAGACAAGTACATTATAAGATTGCAGATATTATTGCCGCGTGCTAATAATCAACTGTCTAATATTAAAATGTTAAATGATGTTATATTGTTTAAAATATTTAGCTAAAGATCTTTATAACTTCTGATAATCTCGGATACAAGGAATTACGAATTTTATGTTATACTTGATATTTTTTTAATGCTCGAGTATCATTCAATTAATATTAACGAATTTAACGTCATTTCTAATACACGCTAGATGTTTTGATTATTTAAAAAATTGTCTAATAATTGATATTATGATTTAAGGATTATACTGTAGGAAGTGACAGCTAGGCGCTTCTGTTAGTATGCGAAGCAAACGTTTTCATGCACCAAAAATAGTCTAGGCGAATATAATTAGACTATTAAAAAAACCAAAGCACCGTTTGTCTAATTCCAGTGTTCGACTTGTATTTTTACGTGTCGCGAATCCAGTATTTTGTAGACCTCTATTAATCTATAAAAAACAAATAAATAAATTACCAGTTTATTATCCAGCGCTGTTCCTTCATCGATATAAGAAATATGTTATCTCCTCTTTAATAAAATAATACTGATTTATCTAGCAGAATGCGAGATGGCAGGATGTAACCTGCCAGCTAGCCGAGGTCGTCGAAGAGGAGCGGCCAAGACTCTGGCAATTTCTCCTACTTGATCTAAATAAAAAAAACTTTACAAAAATCTTCCTACTGTGAAAAAATCATTTCTCAAAAATCCTCACGAGCATTGTGATCATCAGCAAGTCTTATAATAGGAAAAAGTAATGACAATTCCCGTAATCTTGACAATTGTTCGGATTCCTCTATACTTGTGGTTTCCATCTGTAAACGAGATAAGGAATTTTTAACAATAGGATAAAAAATAATGTTTTTTTTACTCTCACATCGCTTGCATTGTCAATGACGTCGTTATCAAAATCTGAATTGACACCAAGTTGTTCCGGAGCTTCAGTTATCAATTCGCTGAATCGTGTTGCAACCTGTTGCCATTTGTTCAAATCTGCAGGCTATAAATAGGTTACATAATTTATCTGTCTAGTGCTTAAAAAATGTTTATTTTCAAAACTTACCGTTAACGCAAAAAACACAGGCAGCAGAGCGATGGGCAGTGGTGAACCTTGCAATTCTGAACATTCCGACGGCGGAGCAGCCAAGGTTAGATGTCGTAGGAGGCACAACAGGTCAGCCAAGAGTTCACCGTGACGACCTCCGACGTCCTGACGAATTAGTCCCAACGCATCCTTAGCGACAGTGTGTGCCGTCACGCCAGGGTTATCAGCTTAATGAAATATTAGAAAACGTGAATATCCTATCGCTGAACCAGTCTAATTATGAAACTAAGCACGATCGCGTAACGAGCCGAGAGAATGTAAATTGCGCTGTGGCGATTGAAAAAAAAAATACTTTATATAACGTTAGAAATAAAATTTAACAGACATTCCGAATTACCAAGAATCAACTGTTGAACGTGCTGAGGCATAACGGGTCTTTTTAGTTGACTCAGAAACAGTTGTAAAGCCGCGGCGCATTCGAGGGCGCCACTTGCATTTTCAAAATCTGGCTTCTCTCCCCGCGTCAATGCACCCAAAATTTGTTTTCGTAACTCCCGTCGACCTGCTCTACGAAATAGTCCTTCCTCTCTTGCATCTTTGTAGAACGAAATTAATTATTTCGAATTTTTCATTATATCATTCAGACATAAATATCTTTCGGAGTGACTCACGAAGTTTCAAAAAATGTATACTCTCTTTAACGGCCTCTAACGACTTCTTTGATATTATATCATCGCCAGCTTCCTGTCTGATAAGAATAACAGGAATAAATATCTTAAACAGCGAAGTATAATTTTCTATAAAATCGTATATACCTAAGCACAGTTACAAAAAAAAAATAAAAGCAACACCTTTGCACGATGAAATTAAAATTATTTTATTTTCCTTATTAATTCATCACTATACACTCTATTACATGTCAATAATAATTTTCTTTGCCTTGGCTACAACAAAAATATTCTCAGTGTCTTCAATGATTTAAAATGGAGGAGGTGGTCTATGATGTTTGGGTCCACCAGGTCCCTCAGGTCCGTCAGGATGATCCGGTCCACCAGGACCTCCTGGATGGCAGAAGTCAGGACCATCCGGACAAGGGCAAATGAGCTCCTCAGGATTAGCACCAAAGGCAAATCTGGTATGAGCATGATGATGAATGCAGTAAAAGAGTGCAGCAGCCGTGCTGCACTTATCAGTAGACGCCGATGCCAATTCGTCGTTGCACATTTTGTAAGCGTTTCTTGTTCTGTTCACACTGGGTGGATGCATTTTGTCAGCGATTTCATCAATCATCGCGTTGGCAGCTTGCAGGTTGAATTTCCCATTCACCAGGATACCTTGCTTCTCCATGGCACAGGCGACAACACAAAATTGCTTTGCATCTGCACCCAATTGCTTCTTGCACTCTTCGTCGTAATCACGAAGTGATTTGCCATCGGAGAAGCTCCAAACAGCCACCAGGACCACAATAACCTCCAGGAACTTCATTTCGATTATTATGATTCTCTAACACCTTCTGTGTTGATGGATGCGGACCCAAACCATTATATACTCCTGGTCCCGCGGTATGACGAGAGCTGCCATTTTTTGCCCCACTGAACTTCAATTGCATGTCTATGTGTGATTTTCGGAAATAAAATACGCAAAAAATCCCAAGGTTATAACACGGACATAACAAACACTTAATGATCTCTGTGAAGTGGTACGAATTAACCAAATATTTTTTGGATATAAATAAATTTGCACAGTTCGAAAAACCGTAATTGGTATAGGATTTTTGGAAATAATTATTACTCTCTATAATTATGCTTAGTCCCTAATGGCTCATATATGTGTGTATGTATGTATATATATTTATTTTGCAAATATCATATAGCACTGCGCACTTTTTTTGTTTTAAAAACTCTTTTTTTCATAGGCCATTCATAGTGTTAAGTAGTTTTTGTTGAGTAATACGTCGCTTTATCTCCCACGACCGGAAGTCAACGAATGACCCTGTAACTGATGTCAGTAATGTTCGTTCTGAAAACCCATATGAGGACACCTGGACAACAATACTGAACGTCATGAAAGATCATAACGATTCGTAATTTAGTGTAATTTTCGAAGATATTCAATGTCACTTTAGTCGTTGAATTTTGTTAATAATTTCCAAAATTTTTTCCGAATCCTACGGTGGCAGTTAATAATTGTATAAACGGCCTCCGCAATGGAATTAGTAGATACGTTAAACGAATAAAAATGTATACAAAAAAATTCATCTCATCTATCAAACAGCTAAATTCGTTTGAAGGATAATAAATTGTGTTAAGGTCATTCACCCAGTATCATAAAAATAGTATACCTATTTCGATGAGCACCCGGTATAATGTTCGTTACAAACACATTTCTTGCGTAAGGAATTACCTTTGAGAGAAGTGAAAGAAAAGGATGTCATTTAAAAATTTCCTATTACATATTTTTTAATAAATGTAGCAAAAAATGGTCGAAATTAATTTTTAAATAAACCAAAAAAATTCTTAGGTATTTCGTGAACTTTAATTAGGTAGAAGCTGAGATATTTTGAAAAAAAATAACTATCTTAACATATGAAGTATATCTATATAGTGCAACTTTTATCTCTTGAACTAGATGGTAAATAATTTTGGAATTGTACGCCCACCGTCGTTAAGCATCTGTCAAAAATGTATAAAAAATTCAAAATTTTTATTTTGAAAGTAGTTCATGCTCGGATCGCATTAACTGTGACTCGTTCGAAATTGCAAATTATTTATTTTTCTGTCATATACCGCGAATCGTGTCGACATGACACCTGACGTGTCCCACAACAATGAAAAATGTTATTTAAATACAAAAACCTCGAGTAGAGCATTGCGTCAGGGCTGAGACCTGGTCCGAAGTTATAAAGAGTCATGAATTGAGAAGCATCGTGAATCGACAAGTGTAAACGATGCGGCGTGTTAACCTCGTGACTTTTCTTTGCCTCTGCGCGGCGGTTTTCTGCCGCGTCTCGTCCTTCGAGGCATCCTGGGACATGAAGGAAAATGAGGATCGTGAAATTTCACCATATTCGGAATACCAGAAGACCTTATGGTAAGAAACGATATCAATCGAACATTTCTAACCTATAAATCGGCACTTTGAAGCAAAAGATAAAAACCGTTGAGGTTCAAAAATTTAAAAGCAAAATGTTGACTATTAATAATAATACGTGCGATGAGTATCGCGCAATAGATTTAACGAAGTGTAACGATTTCTGAAGCCTAACGCCAATTAATTTATAATGACGATCATTATTTATTCCAGGTACAGAGAACCAAGGTACTCAGGATCATCTGTAGGATATTATGGTAATCTTGGAATTGCTGGCTCCTCTGCTTCAAGGATCCAGGATTACAGTCAACTTCGATCTATAGATCCTTACAGTTCGAATTTGGGTTACAACAGTTTCAACAGACCCGCCAGGAGCAGGGACAACTCATATTATTCCCAAGAGTTATCTGCTCTCGAGGATGATCCTTATGGGAATTTGGATTCATTCAATGACAGGTCACTTCGTGAAATGAGTCATTATGCTTCTATGGGTCCTTCTTGGTCTGGATCGAACGATCGTAAACTCCACGATGAAAATTCTTATGATAGGTCTGCCTCCAGAGTCCGATTATACGACATGGATTCGATTGAAGATCCTTATCAGTCAAAGGGTTACAAAATTGCGGAAGAGTACAAGACACAGCCACAAACTAGAGAAAGGAAGATTTACGTGGTACCGAGAGGTGACTCCATAAAATATGATCCCTACCTCAGGGATGCTGATGCTTACGACAGTATCCCCAGGATGAAGAATTTCAATACTGATAAGGAACTTGAAGACGTTGTGAAAAAAGCCATTATTTTAGCTAAAATACAAAGTGAGCTAGATAATAATCATAATCTCAAGGACGTGACAATGGATCAGGTACAGTCTACAGGGCCTTTCAGAAATTCGGACATAGTCTACACACCGGAAGTCAAGCACAATCCTTACAATTTACCGATCGGTCTACGTCACATGGACTTGCCACCTGTAAATATTGGGAACAGGGATTCAAATTTTGAAGTATTATCAGAAACTGATAAGCGTATTGAGGATGATCTTAACCTGGCTGAAATGACCAAGATAAGCAAGGCGAATCAGGAACGTGATTTCACGCTGGCTGATGATGTGACTTTTGGTGATGTCCAGAAGAGGGAGTACCCTGAGGAGCTTGTTGTTCCTGATGATAATATGGAGGATGAGGATGAAGTCATTGAGGATATGCCGAATGTTGCCTTTGGGGAAGACGTTGATCCGGTTAGAGAGGAAATGACTTTGATTGACTCAAATGAGGATTTTAATGGAAAATTGGGCGAGGAGGCGAACGACGATGTTCTGGAAGGCGACGTTGTCCTGGGGGAAACTATGGAAGAGGATGAGCAGAAAGGAAATATTGCCAGGGCATTGTCAGTAACAGCTGACGAGTCATCGTTGATAAATGATGATAAGAAATTAATTGAAAATTCATCGATTTCTGAAGTTTCTTTGCAGTAAATTGGATACTTAAGAAATAATTAATTAATTATAAGAACGTATTGGTGTAAATGTATAATATTATTTTGTTATTGATTTTGAATAATAAATTGAGGAAAATTATATCCTGAAATTACATATAACTACTGTTTATTATCCTACATGTCTATATGGTAAATTATAAATTTTTGGTAATTATGATAGATTTATTTAGCTGGTTAATCATTGACGTAATGCAACCATCTTGGAATTTGCAATATAAACAGAAATTTCGTGTAAACCTTTCATCATTGAACATTTGAGTCATTAAGTGACACTAATTTTTAATTATGAAATACGTATCGTTACTGATTCCTTAAGTGAGGTAGTTGAGGGATTATTTAATTAAAAAAAAATTTTCAAAATTCTCAATATTTATTATCCTATATCCTTGTAATATTAGCAGTTCAATCAGTTGGTAATGATAGATATACTTTTAACGAACAAACTAAAAAATAATCGTACCACAGTACCAAGATTGTTATTGAAATTGCAAAAAAAAAGTTTGTCAAAACAATAGCAATATTACGTTAAAGAAGTTTAAAATATAAATATTTTACCCTGTCGCAACCTGTAAAGGCGTGTACGAATCGGCTAGTGCGAGTTCTTGCATAATTGGCAAAATGACCAGCCCAAGGAAGCAACAGTCGCTATATGAGATTTTGCAAATATGTGCATTCCGCATTCTGAATTGCGTAGAGCATTGCAAAATTCGCATACCAGCGCGTCGCACAATCAGCACTCGACCTGAAGCTAAAACTGTTAAAACAGGGTGCCAGTAGACCAGTCGTTCATAATCAGTGTCTTCGATCGATCGACCGGAAAGAAGACCATCATGCTGCTGTCAAAAGTATCATTAGTGGTCCTGGTGGGTCTGGCAATGGCTCAGGCCGGCCCAGCAACCAAAAAGCCTACGAAGGCGGTCGAGGCCGAGGAGCCGAAGCTTGAGAAGAAAGAGCTGCCAGTTGTTCCGGAAGTCGAGGAGGGGAAGGAAGTAGACAGATCAAAGAAATCGGCTATAGGATCAACGGGTACAACGACGACCTTCTGCGTGGAGATCAAACCCAGTTCTGGTCATGGTCCATTGACTTTGTGCGACCAGGGTAACCCGAATTCACCTCCGAGACCTCAGTTTCCTCCAAGTGGATTCCCTGATGTCCCTAACTTTCCACAGCAACCCGGATTTCCGTCGCAGCCTGGTTATCCTCCGCAACCTGAACAACCTGGATTCCCACAACAACCTGGATTCCCTCAACAACCTGGATTCCCTGAACAACCTCATCAGCCTGGATATCCTGAACAACCCTCTCAACCTGGATATCCCGAGCAACCTGGATTCTATCAACCACCATGTCAGTCCGGACAACCACCAAGTGGTATAGATTTCCCTCCGCAACAACCTAGCTATCCCAATGGCCCATACCAACCCTTCCCACCACAACAACCTTCTCCACCAATCCCCGGTGGTCCAGGCCTCCCTCCATCGATAGTCCTGCCACCCAATCCAGTAGCTGTTTACATTCCCAAACCTTGCCCTGGAAGTAATCCATATTCTCCCCCACCTCCTCCACCTCCTACACATGAGCATCCACCTCACTTTCCCTCATGCTGCAAATGTTGTCAAGGTTCATACCGGTCGGATGATCCGTACAATTATCACCAAGCCAGAAGTAATGATAATTACATGATGGACTTCAATCAGCATCCTAATCATCAGACAAGGAGTGGCCTATTTTTTGTCGACCCAACAACAGGAGCACCGGTTCACGATGGAAGACAAGACTCCTCAATGATGCCAAATACCTTCAGGACCTTCAGCCAGCAGCCTCAAACAGCCGACTACCAGCATCCTTATTCATTTGAAAATCCTTCGGGATACTTTGGAAGATTACTTGGAACTGGAACATCGACAAGTACTTCAACCTCTACTTCAACTGGAACTGGTCTTGGTCTATCACCAAATTCACCCTTCATCGTTCAATGCAACCCCAGCTTCATTCCTCTGAGTGGGTCTAACTCCTACGGAAGATCTTCTGAACCTCAGCACAGGAACATGTACCAGCCTAGAGCCGACCAACAACAACAATATTACGGGGTAAGCAACGAGAACAAAATTTCTATAGACATTTCTAAGCAACTACAAGATGCTGATAATAATTATTGATTCTCTATGTCACCAGCAATACCAAGGATCTCAGTTTGGAAGGTCCTCCAATGCTGAACAGCAGCAACCAAGCAGCTATCAACAACCCTACAACCCTTACAACAATCCAGAACGTTCAGCCTACCAAAGTCAGAACCAGCAACAGACTCAGCAACAATTTGCTCCACAATACGGTTACGAGCATGGCGTAAAGGCTTCGGAACAACCTCAAGGACCTCAGCAAGGCTTCCAAGCTCAAGCTCAGAATCCTCAAGGACATCAACAGGAACATCAGTTCCAGCTCAATCAGCAGCAACAACAGGGATTCCAAAATCCTTCGGCAATCCAGCCAGACAGCAATCAGCAATCGCAAGGATCTACCGCGCAGCCTCAGGACTCTGTACCTTTCCAGAGAGAAGGTCAGATGCAATTCCCTGAAGATCATCATACAGCTCCGCAATTACCAGCGAATCCAGTTAAGACGCCTAGTCAGATGCTGAACCAGATGAGAGAAAAAATGAATGCAGCTGCAGGACCTTCCTCAAAGCCAGCCGAAGCCC
The DNA here is from genome assembly GCA_031763665.1 of Calameuta haemorrhoidalis. Lineage (NCBI taxonomy): Eukaryota > Metazoa > Arthropoda > Insecta > Hymenoptera > Cephidae > Calameuta > Calameuta haemorrhoidalis. Next base: position 612,599 of record JARPRH010000843.1, read on the forward strand.
AGCATATGGATTCTAGGGTTCAGCAAGGTTCACAAATGATGAGGGGATCCAATCCACAAAAATTTGAAATGAATCATCCACAGATGGCACCGGTTCAACCGTACATAATTAGTGGAGGAAGAACTGGTAATATCAACCATGCTCCCGAAAGTCATCCGAATCAGGAAGTCCACAAAAGGGAGGCTAAGGATGGAATTGCTCCCAAGAAAGAATCCATGTCGCTGAAGAAGAGTGAATCGTGATGAAAGTGCGAAAAAATTGTGACAAGGAGCATCGATCGATTACAGTGTTCAATGATCTAATTATTTATTGATTTTTTATTGATATTGTTTTTGAGTTATGCCTGAATAATTTAATATTTATATGTACTATGTGACAACCTATCGTGCACCCCTTTGACACGTGTATTTATAAATTATGTTAATGAAACATGAAATTTGAATAAAAAAATATATATTTACTATATTTTTAAGTCTTCATATAAATTATATTACACATAAAAATATTCCTTTTTAATCAGTGCATCAAATCACGTACCTTTTAGATCCTGGAATTCCCATATTGCTTTATTTGTCTTGTTCACAATTAAAAAGACCTTTTAACACTGATTATTTTCATTAAAAAAAAAGTACGGAGATTCATTAATAATTTACATGCCTCCAAAATGATAAACTTGAACGAATAAATTTTTCTTAGAAAACCCAGAACTGAGGTTATGTGTGTTTTTCGAATTTTACATAGAACGGAAACTGTAGATCTTTCGCATACAAAATTTTGATAACACATTCGACGTCATTGGTCGAAAAAAAATCAAATGAAACATAAGACGACTAACAAAGATAAATAATTTTCTCCAGGCTAATCATGAACGTATACAACTAAATAGTAAAATCTAACATTAATTAGTTAGGAACGTATAATGTAAGGTATCTAGCAGGAAACAGGGCATCCTGTTAAAACCCTAAAACGTTTCTCATATCAGATCCCGACAAAACCACAAAATGGCGTTTGACTCATTCATGCCTGTTTCTACCAGAGTATAAAGAGCAGCCATTTTATACTGAGCGTTTTAGTCTTTTATAAAATATCAAACAAGATATTGAATAATGCGACTGATTCTGTTACTAAGTTTTATTCTGTCGGGATGTCTAGCCAGAATTTCTGGTAGAGTACCTGATTACGAGAATTCGCTCTACGACAATTTATTGGATAACGAAGACTTCTCGGTGTTCAAAAATCCCGCCCATTCCGTGGGAATTTACGAACGCCGTCCTGTACCGAAATATATTGACATAGACAAAGACGAAGACGAATACAAAGACGTATACGAAGACGTAGACGGCGACGAAGATGAAGATGAAGACGGAGACGTAGACGAAGATGAAAATGAAGATAAAGATGAAGATGAAAATGAAGTTAAAGATGAAGATGAAGACGAAGATGATGATGAAGACGAAGACGAAGACGATGATGAAGACCAAGAGGAGATATCTGGCATCACTCGAGAGAAACATAACCTCAATAAGTATAAGGTGATTGAAGCTGCAGATCTCACAGCTAATAAGTTAAAAACTGATGCGACTAATAAAGTGAAACAAAATGTCGACGGATCATCCACCGATATTAAAAATGAAGTGCATACATACAAAAACGGTTACGGAGATTTGAAGAACGTCAAATATCCCTATGCATATCCTGTCAAAAATCATATACCAGAACATGACAATGTAGAACCGACTGTTTCAAAAACCCTCCGGACACTTCTAAGTGCTCTACGGTATAGGCATCATCGCAAAAATGGTGATTTTAGTGGCTGATTGTCCTTCTTTTATTTTTATTAACACGTATGGTTGAGAATTAACGAAGTTTTTATTTTCAGATACCTCGCCATATTACAGAAGACAAATTTGGACGATATGCGCTAACGGGTATCGGCCTGATTCTCGTGGACGTTGCAGAGAGATATTACGTTAAAAAGATAATTCGTACTTTTCATGAATTTCTGTAACATCCAATATTCGAGATCAGTAATATTTCTTGCAGACGTCAACCAAACTGTGTACTATTCTTAGAAGAATAATAAACCGTTATTTAAGCAGGTATCTGGATATTTTTTTTAATTTCGCAAATTCATTTTTTACCTATAACTCACATGTATTTGCTAAGTAAATATAGTCGTGGAAATTCTCTAATTCTTCCTCTTCACCTTAAGTCCTTATATGAAATGTAATAATGTTGTTACTATCGCTCCCTGAAATACGCGGAATGTGGTTATGTTTGACATTTGATACGAGATAGGAACGATTGAAAATTATAAAGATTCAGTGAACGTGGATTTAGAAAAGGTAATTAGGATGGTTCGTTGGTCTGATTGGCCATGGGTATAAGTGGCTGTGTATACATATGTGTAGGTGGGCGAACGACGTATGTAGGAGGGCCGAGACGTAACAATGTATTACTGCGCGATTGAATTACAAGAACACTTACGTTTCTTAAGAAAAAGATAAGGATATGTAATCTTGGTTAAGTTTTCTTCTAAAAAAATTCCTCTGAAAGGTGAGAACTTCGTTCTTGGCAAAATGAATTCCATCACGATCCATGTGACTCAGTTGATAAGAAAAATAAAAAATATATACCTATGTATATATATGAAAGTAAAAAAATATTGGTCTACATATGAATTTCTAATTAAAAAATTCTATTTATTTAATCCATATCAATAAATACATTGTGTGATATTGTAATCGAATCAGATATCGATATGATATAAATAAATCCCCCCTGATCCATCTAAATGTTAAGAATGAAAAATAAAATTGATAACGATAGCCCAATGGTATTCAATATAGATAAGTGATCAATTAAAATTCAAATACCAAAATCCTCCTTAGATTCTATTAATTTCGTCGTGATTCCAGAAAGAAATTTGCAAAATTTCTTTGAAGGATGTGTTCGGTAAAATATTTGAAATTTTGCCAAAATTCAGGAAACCAGATACTAGTCCAAATATTGAGTCTCCTGCTTCTCCTGAAAACGCACCTTGAGCCTTGAAACTATGACGAATTGTTTGACAGATAAAACAGGTATACGTCATCTGTGGGTATTGGTTATCGATAACTTAAAGACGCAGATCAGTTTGTGTATGAGTTTCAAAGCATTTAGAAGCACAGCGAATCTATTGAGAAATACACTTGAAAAAGTAATTATAAAAATAACAATTTATTTTGATCCATAAAAATATTCAAATTTGATTAAATCAAGTGATTAAAAAAATGGGTAACGTTTTCACATCTGTAAAAACAAAGACGGTACAGCAGACGGAGAATACATCGACGTATGACAAGTCCTACGAATCGCTGGAGGTACAAACCAGTAAACAAGTAACAAAAATTGCTGATACTAATACTGAACCCAATCTTGACTCCATCTCTACTGTCACTGTCAATCAAAAGACAACGGTAGTGTCAACCAGCAATCAGACACTTCCAGATACAAATTCCAAGGAAGCTCAAGGCACGAGTAGTACTTTGTCGATGATCAGCATAGAAGAAACCAAAATAGCAGGAGAGGATGAGCAGAAAAGTCGTGTTAAGCGAAATATAATAACAGTGCCAAGTTATGCAAATACGCCAGGAGAGTACCGTCTCGACGCCAATGGACGCTGGCGTCTGGTCCTTTAGCTGTGTGAAGAAAGTAGTCAATAAAATATTTAAGAATAGGTGAAAGAGAAGAAATCCATTTCTTAGGCATAAATTTACCTGGTTTACAGAAATTTTTGTAGACAGACTTGATCCATAAATTCCAAATATTAATTACTAATATGAAATTCGGAGACACGTAAAATCATAGTCCTAAAAATATAGTGACATCGCTGATACGTAACGGAGAGGCGAATAAAAATTTGATTGCATTTATGAAAAACAGTCATGTCATGTTAACAAAAGAATCAAAATTTCTTCGCGTTTGACTGGCCAATCTGAGACAACAGATAAGAAGAGGATTTGAATATGCCTGCGTTACTTCCGTTGAGTATCTTAAAACTTTCATGAGGATCAACCGGATCAATTTTGTAAATATGTCTACTCAAGAAACCGGAAGTGATCAGAGGATGTCACGTATGAAACAAGTCGAGAAACTTCAAGATGATTATGGAGAGAGAATTCATCTTTGATGACAATGGAGTCCGCCCTCCATTATTTACGGATATCGCTTCCGCCATTTTGAAGTGAATTTTTAAATGACATTTAACGACGATACAATTCACCTATTAATATCTGGTGCAGCTGAAAAGAAGATCAAAGACAAGTTCAACATGAGGAGAATATATTTTTAATTGTAAATAACTAAATAATTATATGTACGTTAAAAATAAATTAAATTATAGCAGCTTCGTGCAAATGAGTTTTGACAATTGTATAGAATACAAGTATAAGATGATATTATCTAATAAGATTAATAGCTCCGGTAATATAATATTTATGAAGTCTATAAAACTAACCTATTTTTGGTTATAGATTGAAAATGTCACTGTGTACTTAACATATGTATTAAAAGAAATGTATAAATTATTCTTAATGATGATAAGTTTGCATAATTTTATGACAGTAAAATAAATATAGTCGTAAAATGACTAAATTCAAATGTAATGTCTCAAATTAACGATCCTGACCACGAATGTTATTTTTGGACTGAAAGAAAAATAATGTCAAAACAGAATTTTCTCATTTAAAAAAGCACATTCGATGACTCACCTTAAACGACTATACCTATACACACCATCCAACCAGTAACAGTTACATTCACCAGTCATATAAACCAACATGACTGAATATTCTTTGAATCTTTCATGCAAGAAGCGTTAACCGGTGAGACAAGTCACGTGGTGATGGTATTTCGTAATACGTAATAACGGAGCGACTGTTTGAAATGTCATAGTTTATAAACTCCCGCCAAAAAGAATCTGGTCTATTCCTGTAACATAACCAAACTTTGAAAAGGTCCCTGAAAACGTTCAAAATTAACTTTCGTTATATTTCGAACACTTGCGTCAACCTTCATTTTTCTCGGTACTTAATATATTAATAGCTACTTATTGTAACTGACAGATTCTTATTGAATATACACGCTCACTGCGCTATACGTCCAGAAATACATAAGTCATCATTTACACGTGGCGACAGGTTCTCCGCGATGTAAAATTCCATAAACACCTCAAGTCCTTGAACGATACTTTTTCTTTTTATTAATTTGATATTATATGCCAGTATTTAAGTAGCGACGCTGCAGTCGCTCGTCTTAGACTCGAATAAGTCCGCGTCGCGACAGCAAACGTCTAGAAGTTTCCTTTTGCTCCGTTATAACCGTCAATATGTACGGATTAGCCAGAGGATGGATAAAATATGTGCTCTGTCTTGTGATGCTGATGATTTTAATCACCTCGACACGCTGCCAAAGTAATGATACGAGGAATCCTTTCAACTCACGTATTTTTCATATTATCACGGCACCAGTTAAATCCTGCCCGGACAAGCAACGGTTGGATTCGGCTGGAAAGTGTCGTCAAGTTTTAGAGAACAAATAAATGGGATTTTGAAAAGAAAATCATTCTGCACGAATCATGAATGGTAAATTGAAACAAGTACAAGTTTATCGCAGTGATATTGGGTCAGTTCATTCAAACTTGACTATCGAATTATTTTATATTACAGGTATAACTACAGTTCAAGTATTTATTACTGCGTCAAGTTCCAACAAGGGTAGAGGCGGGGTTGACCATTTTCACCCTGATCGCGATCAACGTATTGCAGCTGTGAGGCTGCTGCTGGCACTTGAAGACAAAGGAGACTGATCGCAGATGAGCTTGCCGAGGAGTTGAGCATTCCTCAGTTTACTATTTATCGAATTTTAACTGATGATTTGAACACTTAGTCAAGTTTCAAGGAACTGATCTAATATATGACGTTATTAACTCTTTCACTGTTAATGGCGTATATACTATACGCTTTCGCAAGTCTATCAATATATACGAAAGACGCAAATATATGTCCTCGCGTATCAATATATGTATACGAAAGGCGTAAATTTACGCCCTCTGTAACTAAGTAAATTAAAATAGCTTAAAAAGTTACTTAAAATGAATTAAGAAATGGATATTTTAATTTTTTTGCAATTATTATTTTTTTAAACCCCAAGAATGGTATTAAATCTCCGGGTACTCTTTTGGTCACTAGTCAGTGGACGACCAGTCGCATCGACTGTCATGCAAATAATGCGCCGTCCGTATTGATGAATTCCACTGAGGAGTTCCCGTCGCAGTCAAAAGGTTAAAGATTTGAATTATGTCCGTTACTTCTAGGCACGTTTGTCCGATCTATAAAGACACTCGGGTTGCGTAACTGGCTATTGTAAAGCTTTATTTATATTTATTGATATATTATCAATTGTTATTGTATAAATTATCAGTTAGTATTGGTCACTGGTAATTCATTGTTAATAATGTAATTGTCCTATTATATAATTACTGGAATAGTTTCTCTGTTTGTATAGTATACCTGCATCCATATTCGAATTAGTTTTGCGGGAGATGCGATTTTCAATGATGAGATTCCAGACGACCTTGACTCCGAGTGTGCGATGCAAGGAGTTCATTAGAATAACCAGTACAGGATTATAAAATGTGGAAAACTTTTGGATTTCGTATTGAGCGTATGAAATCAATTTAACGCCCAAAGCTTGTATTTGGCCAGTGCAGGACAAATCTATTTTATTAAATAATCGTGTTTCGTTATTGGTTTGGAAATCAATGCGTTCAGATTTATTTACCGATAACGTGAATATTGATTTGTATGTCACTGGTATTTCATACAGCGGAGACATACAGAGAGAGCTAATTAACAGAAATGCGTAATTAGGGTTAGATGGGCGAAGCACATATTAATATAGCAAAAAACATACGGATGTCCATTTCCTGTAAAAAAAATATCTAAGTCCAGTGACGTTCCTGAAAACTAGTAGAAATATTCCTAAATTTAAGTTGCTAGAAACAACAGAAATATTTACTTGAGAAAAAGAAATATTTAGATCTTCATTATCAATTCTAAGAATATGTGGTAATCGAGCTTCGCGCAGAAGCTGATTGCGGTTTCCAAAGGGATATGTGGCTTTTACGTAATATAAACCATGCTTCCTAACGAAATTCTGTAGTCGTGAATTTGTAGACCAGATGAACAGGATGAATCGTAGTGATACTATGTGCATATTAAAATTTAAAGAATCCTTCTGCCTCTTCGTTGTCATTCTGACAATTTCCGCGACACTCGCGACAGCCGATTCTTTGAATTCTGAAATCGACGACGCAATTTCTTTTTTGGACTCCGAAGAGGAGAACGAAAACGTCCCGATTGGATGGAATGTGCTAATTGACACGATAGTAAACGACAATCGAATTTCGGACTTGCCACTGATATTTAATGATGAAGAAGAAGAGAAGAAAAATTCGAATGAAGACATATATCGGTATTATGCTCGGTATAAACCGGATGCTATAATTCACATAGATGACAATATAGTTCAATCTTCTCGTGAACCTATCAAACAAGATCCTGATATCGATCATCCCACTGTTAATTCAAAGGATGCCAACTCTATTCCTGCTATTGGTGGAAGAAATATCATTAGCCTGCCATTAGTGTGTCCACCTGGCCAACGACCTGATCGAAATAAACGCTGTCGCCTAATTTTATGATTTGCATCGTGGCATCATTTACATATGGTACGGTTATGAAATATGATACATAGTAAATACATTACCACGATTTGAATCTTTATTGTAGCTTTAAGCAAAAATTTTTTTCTTATGCATTATGAATAGCACTAACCTGATTTTGTTGTTTTACTGTGTTTCAGACTTATGCCGGTTAAATGTATAACACCATTATGGACACGAGTAGAATTTATTCGTGTAGTTTGATAATTCACTACTTCATTGTACCATTGTAACTAAAATATAAAACACGTTCAACTACTAATTGTATCATGTATACGCGTGAATTATAAATTAATAAGAATATAAATTTATTATCACTGTTCCAAATGCATTCTTCTATCCTACATTTCCAACTTGATCCTCTATACTTGAGTCACAAGACGTATGTAAATATTTATAGTGTGCACTTAAACACCTTATCATGCGTCATCGGCAAGGAAAATGCATGATTTGAGAATGACACTGATAATAATGCCAGTTGCATAAAACTTTAATGGATAATATAATATGTAATCTTTGCATCAGGTCATTTCATCTCAGTAGTTAATAGTGAATGGGAATTCAAGATGGCGTCAATATGAACAGGGTAAAGAATCCGTCGTAAGGCTTCATCTCAAGAAAAAATGAATACCTTACGCCATAGCGACTGGCTTAATGGAATAAAATTGTAGTAACCTGAGAAGGAGGAAGCACGTTATAGAAAGAGTATCGAATGAACGTGAATTATACTGTAGTATTAGGAGATTAGCAAGCTGGACAAGCCTGTGATAACGCAGTGCTTATCGTGGTTTTATCGTTGGTTTATTATCATTAATATTCAAGAGAAA
>JARPRH010000843.1:677764-692418 GCA_031763665.1 Calameuta haemorrhoidalis
GGTGGTAAGCGTCCTCGCTCCTGGCTCCTTGGTACCAGGACAGAACCTGTTTGCTTGAGTTATGTCCAGCGTTCGGCTTCACGGACTGCGAAACTGATTACGACTCGAGTAATTAAGACGAATGCCACGTTGACAGTATACGAAGAAACTACAATGGCGGAAACTTTGACTTCCTCTATGTAATTTGTCTTATCGTTCGTACGCTACATAGAAGTAGATGGTTATTTTTTTAATTTATTTATTTTTTTTCTTTACAGATTGACAGACCTGCCAAACGTTGATTACGATTGGAATCGGTAATGGGTACCGAGATACATACGTTTTACGGGTCAGTCATTAAACGTCATTAAGGATCATAAATATCGAACGAATTCTCAATAGGCCAATTACCAGCAATCAATTTTTCCCTTCGCCTTAAGGGACTTTCACACCTGAGCAGCACGTCGAGCGTCGCCGGTGTGATAATGGCGCTGGTGGTTACCAGTCGAGGAAGTCTTCCTCTCAGGAAGTCGTGTCTGGCTATAGTATGGTATATGGCTTACTACTTAGCCATTGCTGTATCTATGGTTGTGCAAGGAGTGACGTCAGGTATATAAAGGCTTGTACACAATGCGATTCATTTTGGTACGTGAAGGAGCGTGTAGACGAGGAACGAGTTAGTGAGAGATTCTGGCAGTAAGCCAACGAGCCATGAGGACTCGGCTTGTCTTTATTTCCTTTTTTCTCTTTACTCCTATCTCTGTCTCTCTTTAACCCTTCCACTTATCTTGCTCTCTTCTCTCTCTCTCCTATATACTCATCCTTCCAGGCTTTGACGCTACTCTTCTTCCCTTTTCTCTGCTGTAACGCACCTCTAGTGTATAGTCTGGTCTATAGGTATTCTTCTCATTGTTATGCTCAAGGGCCGATATCGGGAACACGTTGCACCTAGGGACATTTTATTCATGGTTACCATACAGACAGTCTAGTGATATTCAATTATGTTTTGTCGTTTGACCAATTAATCGATTTATTGAAATTAACTTTTAGGCGACTTCGTCATGACGGAGGAAAAAAAGTGGAATGGTTATTTACAGCGTGAAGTAGTGGCTATCGATTTACGAGTAACTGTCAGAAGTGGGACGTCTGGACGGGAATGTGGTAGCGTCGAGACGTCCGGCGTCGGGATCAATTGACTTCCGGGAAGACGTAAACTGGTAATTGTTATGGAGCCTCATCATTGCCATTGCGAAGACCTCCGGGACTTCTTGATCGTCTCCAGCCAAGCTCTCTAGAATGGGTTATTTAATAAATCATAGTAACTATATACATGACAGTACAATATCAAAAACTAAATACGTTAATACAAAACAGCGTATTAAGAAAGGCGGTTCGACGGCCGCAAGAAGAGCAGATAAAGATGCTGCCATACGGCAACAGGGCTTTAATACATGAAATCGCATCCTCTGGTCCAGGACAGCATCCATAAGGGAATTGCCCGAGGTACTCGAAGTGAATCGGATTGGACTGTATAGAATTGGTGGTGATTTAAATTGGCTGGCCTCTCGACCTGCCATTTAACCCATTTACCACCTCAGCCCTGAATCTCTCGACTCTCTTTGTTTCTCTTTCATTCCTCCTTCTCTCTCGCTCTCGGTGTCCATAGCTCTTGCTATTTTTCCCCTCCCGTCCCTATTTGACTTCTTTTTTCTTTTTAATTGCCTCCCCTCGCTCGCTCTTTACTTCTCTCTTCTGTCCTTCGAACTTCATTGGCTGTCAGCCGCATCTATGCCCCCTTTGTGTTGTCGTTTGATCGAGTTTTCACGTGACGCGTATATAGGCACGTTCCTGATGCCAGCAAAGTCCTCACTTTTTGTACAGAAAATGCGGAAGCAAAATTTTTCCCTAAATTTACCTCGAGTCATAAAGTATTAAAAAAACCAACTAAAAGGTCAATTTGTCCTTTTCACTAATTCCACGGCGGAAATTCAAAAGCTGCGAAATCTACGGTATCAATAAGGTACGGGGCCCCGGTGGATGCCTATACGGTCATGGGGAGATTACAAAAGTGCGTTTCCACTCTTGGAAAGAAAGCAAACCGCAAAATTACACGATCCCATAAATTGGCGCGGTGGATGAGAAAAGGAAATAAACGAAGGCAAAACGTAGAGGCTGAGAAAAAGAGAGATAAAGGAAGACAAGAGACTGACGCACAGTGAGCCTTCCTCGCGAAACCCAAAATTATTGGCCATCTTAACCGCCTTGCGAATTCATATCGCTAATTGAATGCTTAGCCTCGGAAATCGATCGTATAGCAATTTATACTCTCTTTGTAATTTTCTTTTTTCCTCCCCTCTCTCCCTCTCCGTGTCTCTCCGCCATCCCATATACCTTTGAGGTTGATACAATCAATAATTTATAAAAGTGACTGTACAGAGATCTTTGAAGTAGGCACTGGAGTCTTGCCTTAAAATTGTTATCGACGTACCCTATCCATATCTATGATACGTTCGCGTCGATTGCGCAAATGGAATTAAAGCCCATTTGCGGAGCCCACTTGCTGCCAATTACGGCGTAACACGCTGACGTAAACGTTATAATCCATATGTGCAATATGGACGTCAAGACGCGGTTAGAGTTAGCGCTACGTAAGTATAGATCATGTATAAAGTATTACGGAGTTATTTTATATAGTATAGATACGCATAAGGATAATACTATAGTCGAAATAGAGTCTGTCAGACGTAATAAATAATACTTTTTTTTTAAATAGGTACAATTAGGTAGACGACGGACAAAGTTAAGGCGTCGCGACGCCACTGGACGCTCGTGATTTCTAATACAGTCGATTCGCGCTACACGTTTCTCGCGTGCGTCAGAGATACGTTATCTTGGTAGCAGCCAACGCAAACGCTGTTCAGGAATCTCGCCATTGGCCAGTGATAAGAGCGATGATTTATAAGGGCAGGAAGTGGCTCCAGAGGAAGTTGACATTGGCTTCTTGTTAAATTTTCGATACTCCCATCGTACGGGACGCGTATGACTGGTGAAGTCGAGTGAAATTTTTTGATTTAACCTGAAACTTTGAACTGATAATAATACTTGGTAATAGATAAGAGATTTCGTAGTATCTCTGTAAATCTCATCTTAAGGCCAAAGGACGTTCTTAACATGGAGACATCGATGCTGCGCTCCTTTGCGGTACGAACTTTCGATCCGTGAAAGTTTCCTCTTCGCTTTCCCGGCGTCGCGACGTCACAGACTCCAGGAGGAATAATGCTGGACCAATTCCTGATCGAGGGGACTTTGCGTCTAATGAAATTAGGAAAGCGTTCGAGCGTATCAAGGACTGATTAAATAGAAGCCGCTCGCCCCTTCGAGTTTTACATTCATTAACCAAGGATTGGAAATATGGAGTGTGAAGTTTTGAAATTTTGCAAAATTTTGAAAAAAAAAAATTTTCACCATTTATCTCAATCCATGTTGTAAAGATTTATTGGAATCTTTCTACAAAGACCTGGAACAACCCCTAGTACGTATAAGGGTTGATATCAAGGTCAGGTTCCTCACCTATATTACTAATGGATGAGCAAATTCTATCCATATATACAGAATCTCTCTATATATATACACTTACTGGTGCATACATACATATGTATTAAACTGATCCGATCGGGACATAGGACGATGCATATAGCACATGTGTTTCGTTCCTGCACATGCATGTGCAGGCATGTGCAAGGTTGTGCCGGGGTTGGGAATTTAGATCGGGAAGGGTTCCCACCCCTGGGATTCTATTCTGGCGCTACCTGTGCGCTAGTTAAGGGCAGGGACCAAAACCCCTCGTGGGGAGATGCGCTTGTTAATATATATATATACACAGTCCCAGGACATTCGAAAACTTATCCTGTGCCGGGAAGTGGTAGAGACTATAGTCGTTGGTCCTATTGCAAAAAATCCTGATTACGGATAAAATCTGAAAATTTGAGAAAATTTTCTGTATAATTTATTTAAGGGCCTGTACTTTTAATAAAACAAAGATAGAGAACACCTGAGTGCCACTGATTAGCCATTATAAATTAAAACAGTTTGATTAACAATAGCATCAAGCGTGCAACCCTCTGAATGACGTATGTTACATATATATATATATATGCATGGCAGGTCCCAAGGTTTGAATTCCATTCGACCAGTGACCACATATGTGCCTATATCACACACGTGTAATACATAAAACGTGTATACATAGAAGAGTAGGAAGGGTGGTTGCGATTCGGGGTGCAGAAACGAACCCCTCGCCACTGTGGGAATTTGTAATTGCACGGTGGTGCCAGTGGGGAGTTTTAGCTGCGAAGGGTGTAGGTACGAGAGAGAATCGGAGCATCGTGCTCACAGGGGTGGTTTTTACTAAGAGTTAGGGTAGGACCTGGATACGGGGATTCCCCGGGAAAACTGATTGTCTATTACGCCATGAAATGCTCCCGGCATACAAAATGCCTACTGACAATAAGTTCGGTCAAGACTGTCAAACTTGAAAGACGCAGTTTAAAAAAAAAAATCACGATTCAAAATTTCAATGTATGAAAAAATCAAATTTCTCCGTAACAATTTATGACTGGAAATTCATAACGTATGGAAAGTGAACGTACGAAAGAGAAGCTACGCTGTCGGATTTATTTAGTTCAAAGGGACGACTCGAAGGAATTGATAAGAGTTATCAGATATAATTTTAGCAAATTTCACTATTTTCAAGGTCAGTCTGTCTTGGCGCACCTGTATATATATATCATTTTACCTATTTTACCAGGATGCCTTTGGTCATCACGGTCCGACCCCAAATGACGTATAAGAGTCTCTTCTTATTCTGAGCTAGTCTATCATCCTTTTTCATCTCTCTCGTGTTCACACATATTCAGCCAACCATCCACAGCCTCCTTGTCCCTCTTCGTAGACGAGCTCTCCTCTGGCTCTCCTTTGCGCCATGTCTCGTGACTGGCTTGTCATAACCACATAATCGTATAGACGGTTTCAAACCTGCTTCTCTCCCATCCCTTCCCACTTACGTTCATTGAGACCTCATTCATATGCATACCCGGCGGTATAGCAGGCACAGTGTAAAATAGCTTATTACCCTGATGCCGCTGCTAAAGAGGGGTCTTGGTCAGGGTCAAAGTACACGGGGATCCATGGATTCGACCTTCCGGAGACCTTAATAATAATTTTTTGAAAAAAGAATTTTTTTAATTTTTTTAAGATTGGACCTTATTTTATTAATTTTAGAATATATTTTTTAACAATCGGGTACCCTTGGTTATTATGGAGGCTGATTAGTTAATTTAGATAATATTAGGAAATTTTATTAATTTTTATTTTCATTCAAATGATACTTATTTTTGAGGATGCAACGAGTCGCCTGGAAATTTGATATCGTTGCTTCGTGTTAGGATAGGGTGTAAGGACGGCGGAAGAGAAAGAAAAGGAAAGAAAAAAAAAATGAAAAGAAGAAGAATCAGTAAGGGGAATATTTTTGAATGGTTGACAGTAAGTGTGGGTCTCCTGGGAATCATTGAATTCACAGCTTCCGGTCGGCTTAATACCTCCAATTATAAGACATTGTCCCGTTACGAATCCCCAGGCCTTGGTAGATTCGATTGTTCTCTTCTTTCTTGAGTATTAGTTGCGATTTATAAAACGTATACAGTTGCTTCGCACAATCGACACAGTTGACACAGTTGACACATGTCAGTCAAAAAGGGTACGAAAAAAAAAGAGAGAGAGAGGACCGAAGCCAGTTGCGTGTGAGGATCAAAATGAAAAGTCCTTTCTCATATGTAACCAGGGTAACCCCCTGTAAATGAAAAAACAAAAATTAATTTGTAAAAAAAATATAAAAAATACAGTAGCTCGAATTAAAAGAATTCGCTGCCATCGACCGAGTATGAATATCTAAATCCTTATCAATATCTGATCTATCATTATTATTTCCCGCATACTGAAAGATAACAGTATATCAGATAACGCTGACAGACCCGAGTATTACGATAAGACTTATCAGTGAAGATCCAAATTGATAATTTCACAAAAGAAAGACAATAGAATAATTATTATTTTTCAAACAAGTCCAAGAAAAAACATAGCTTCCTCTATGAGGAAGCAAAACGGCGAATCTTTAGAAAATCAATATTATTGTATAATCAGGTGCGAAGATACGTGATAACTGATGCGCGTGTCGTATCGATAGATTTATCGTTTGTATACCGTGACAGGTTTACCACAACGTCAATCATACAAAAGGCGTTAAAGTAAGAATCTTTTACGAGGTGCGATCCCTGGACTTTTACGTTTGTACAGTTGGTACAAAAAAAAAGGTACATATAGATATATACACCTCGATGTATTCAATTACCATAAGTCAAGTGGCTAGAAATCTAAAGTATTCTCGCAGTCGATAGTCAATACTACGTATACACAGAGACGTGAACATAGCGTCCTAGAGTCCCGGAGCGAGGAAATGTCAAAAGTCCCCGATAGGCAACAGTAACGCGTATAATAATTCATGATAATTTTTTTACAGGGAATTTAATTTTTACAAAACACTATATACATTTTTTTTTATTTTCAAAGTGCATCAATTACAACCAAGTACGCCAACGTAATAGCCATGATGATCAAGCGTGCAATAAAGATCAGCCTTAATCAATATGGCTGCCGATGATCATGGTGATCCTGGTGGCGCAGCATCATCCGGCAGACTGTCGACAATTAACCAGTACGCAACGTTATGATCAGTCACTGTCTCCTGGAGGTAAAGCGCGTCGAATTCAGGGCAGGTGTCTGCCTCGGGGATCTTATGACTAGGCTGCATTTACACGGGATCAATTTCGCGCACGTGACTTGATTCAGCAAAAAATTAAGAGCGCACCGTGCAGCCCCGTTAAGGTTGGTATCACTGGTGGTGTGGAGTGCGTAAAAAACACAAGTAAACGAATATACGTGCACGTCTCTTACGCAATAAGGTGTAACAACGTACGGGAGAGCGTGGCTAAAACAGCCGGTACATATAATTACATAAGATGCCAATCTGCATTATCTGTAGTTAGCATTGAAATTATCTGGCTTATCAAAGATACGGATAATGACTCCGAGTCATTTTGAATAATTGAAATTACTGATATTTCACTAAACTATATGCTTACGGGTGGTTAATTTACGTGTCCGTAGGTACCGAGTATAGGTAAGTACATGCATATAGATACGGGCTAGGAAAGGGAATATCGAAGATCCAGGTCGACGTCATAGAGTTTAGGGCGAATCCGCATTGAAAGAGGGAAATACATTAATACGCTGGCGACGAGCCAGGAAAATCGTAGAAATCCTAGCGCAGTATCCATACGCCACGCGATACCTGATATGGGCGAGTTCACACGTGGCTAAAGGCATGTACCCACGTACGTGGATGTATTTGGTTAGGTACTTACACTAGGATAGGTAGTTTCATGTAAACGCTGGAACTGCCCGTTGTCTCTCTTGGCCATAACTGCGGACCGGCTGCTTTGGTAAAGTTAATCTGCTGTGTATAGTTTGGCCAGCTAACGACGCGGTAGATTGTTGAACTATTTTCATGTGCTTCAGGACATTTCGTCCACGGCTGCTCTACTGGACCATTGTGACAGCACCTTTAGGTTATGTTCAACGACTGCACTCACACTGGTAAGTATATCGTTGTCTTCTTGCTCGGGGGCGTAAATATCTTTACCTACCTTCCTCTCTGCCATACCGACGACACCCAGTGCACACTGGGAGGATCGTGTTTCCACTCGTGTCCTGACTTGTCGTGAGCATTAATTTCCATGGCAAATCCGCGTTCCATTGACAGAGCACCTTTTTCTCTTTCTGTTTTCACATTTTTCTTAACCTTTTTCTTAGCCGAGGCCACGCGCGTTTGTGCGCGGGAACGTGCGTGAGGAAATACGGCGACGGAGTCTCGTTACTTGTTGCTTTTGATGATCACTTTTCTTGGTAATCTCGCGGGACGCTCGGTAAACGACACTAGGTATATATTATTTCCTAGGGAATTATCCCCCTAGCGGGAATAATACGAACTAGCACCAGCTGTCCTTTGGCGTTCGATTCGAATATCAGTGCGTACGAATTACTTGGATTTATTTATTACGACATATTTAATACTCGCGAGCATCATTTGCTGGCTTGCTGTTCCAGCTTCTTCTCTTCCTGGGACAAAAATAGCCAAGAGATTGCGATTGAGTCGCACGCCGTGCGGAGTCGTATTTACCGTCATTTAATGTTCCAGGAATCTTCGTTAAATTGTCCAGACGTAATGTGTCGGGTATGTCGTGAATGTCCCGTAGGATAGTGTCAAGGGTCAATCTCTCCTGGTGTGGTGTTACTGCACGAGTAAGTGAAATAGTGTATGATAAGGAGAGACGGACAGCAGATAGTCCTGAAAGGTTTTCGTGAGTTGGTAAGTACCTAGAGAGGTAGTTCCGAAGAGTTCTCGAAATAACACGAGGTGACCTCGATGTTCCGCGGTTCGGCACGCTCGGTGGTTCCCTGGTTGGTCGGTTCGCCTTGGCTCCAAGCCCGACGAGCTCGACCTTCCTGAAGCCACAAACTTGCCGTTCCCTTCGTCTTGGAACAATCCGAACCGTTCCGCGGTTCGGGAATCCGAACCCTAACCTATGACGCGTGCGAGTGAGTGTGACCGTTGGCAGGCATCGATAATAGAAAATAAATAATGACTCGAGACGAACGGAATACCGTTACGTGGCTTTGGTAAGATTTCGTTTAAGTGTTCTTTTACGCAACGTAGAAATACGAAATAGGCAGACTTTCTCTTGATGGCAAATGTCATTGGTAATCGATAGGCGAATGCGGATATATTGGCCAAAAATATATTACGCCTTAAATTTTCATGATCGGACTGTATGACTGTGTTTATATATTTATACGGAAAGTATTTATAGCAATGCCGGAATGTATTTCGGGCGGTTTTATGGCAATGCGAAAGGGTGGATAATAGCTTGCAGATTTCTACCGCAGAATTGCAAACTGCCTTTACGCTCGCTTCGGTATGTGCGGCTGGGTCTGCCAGCCGAAGGCAAAAGGCAGGCATTTAATCGGCTGATCGATCGCCGAGGCCGCGGCGTCCTATCGCCAGGTTAACGTAGATTAGGTTATGTTACTGGTGCGTTAATATTTTTTTTAGTATGGTATTCGTGGAAAATTTCTTAAAGATTTTTTTTGACATTTCGAGCTTAGACAATTTTTTTTTTTAATTATTTTAGACTCGGTATCGTTTTTTTTTATCTAGGAGGACTGCTATTTTTTTCGATTGGTTTATTCTGTGCCGGTTTGGATGTTCGGAAGGATCACTTCCTTCTATTCTGTTACGTGAATAACGACTTTATTCTACAAGGAGTCTGCGGGTATCGTCCTTCCTTCCTTCTCTCACGTATATTGTATTTGAGTCCTGATCCTGACATTTTAGCCACCTCCTTCTCGCAGCTTCAGGACTTTTCGCAGGATACGAATACCTGCTTCTAACCTTGTGGTCTCCTGGTGGATCCTGGCAGTAGCCCGTGCGGGAGACACGCACTAGAAATACGCCGATGGAGTCCTGGCTGTATCGATAGGACTTATAAAAAAAAAATCATCGAATTTGCAAAAAGTGATTACAAAAAAAAAGGCAAATAATAATTTTTTCAAAAATCCGAACATTTCGCAAAAAATGTCATTCTTTTTGTACACAAATATTTTTCACTGTCGAAAATCGATTGTTGACGTATTGAAAAAATTGATTGTTACGATAAAAAAAATTTCAAATAAATCACGCAATAATAAGAATCCAATATAAATAAGTGTAATCCCATTTTTGTAATCTCATCAAATAAAACAGCAACTTGCCTTCCATTAGCCACAGCAGAGAGAGCATAGCGATGCGTCACTGTACGGTTAGTAAATGCATTTGCTCATTACCCATAGTACCTAGTGGTGTTGTAGAGGGGGTGAAAACTTCCCCCCCGTACTAGGGTAACGCCAGGATGCTTTGCCCTGTCACCCCTGTTGCGTTTTATGTCATTGGGCTTTAGGGTGGGTTCACAGGAGGCAGAAAGGGTCGGCCGGAGTCGTAAGGGTGCTCGCGGTGTTTATCGACTGCGTCGCGTGGCGCCGGCGCCTATGTCACCCCCATTTTCATCTTCTCACACTCTAGAGGCCCAAACCACCGTCCAGGCTCTGGTCCTTTATCGCCCGTCTTAAAGGCACCCTCACAACGTCAGTTTGCTGCACAATGTACCGGTCATTTCAAAATGGCGCAATACCGAAAATCTAGTCGAAACAAAGGGTGGCTTAAAAAAAATTCATCAAGCCGATGAATTGTCAAAATTTATTTTGAAAAAATGGTAAAATCGGGTCGACGCGTCTAATCATAAAAAAGGTAATTTTACTCCTTCGCTGTAATTGTGAATTACAGAAGAAAACGAATACACGGGTCGTGCAATGCCAGAAAGACTGTTTGGATCGTTAGAAAAAGTTCGTTCTGGCTGATGGTAAATTTTGTGGATAGGTTGGTAATACTGGTAGTACCTTGGAGGGTGGGAGGGGGGGGGGGGGGGATTGGAGAGAAAATGGTGGCTGCCGAGCAGCGATGCAAGAAGTCTCATTAAAACCGCGTACCCCTTCCCCCTCGGAGTTCCGAAGCGAAAAATAGGGGATGAGACTGACTGGTTCTAAGGGACAGGGCACTGGTGGTTAAAACGTACTGGGCCACCGGCAACGCCGTCGCACCAGTACCTACGTCGGTGTGGTAGAAGAGAGAGAAAAAAAAAGTGAGTCCACCCCGTTCCAATGCCCCAGGGGGTGGAAAAACTCATGAATAAACCTGCTTCCACTAATGCGCGCTTGGATCTGTGACATTCGTACCTTCAGACAAATCCCTAGCAGGGTTTATTTGGAGGGGAAAACAAAAAAAATCCACCCCCTGCGTTGGCACTCCCTCCTCGAAATATACCCCTTATTGCCGCTGGGCCTTTTCACCGTTTCTTCGTTCCCCCATTGATTATGATAATCGCCTGCACGGGGCTGCGTTGCTCATTAGCAGCTCGTTAACACTGCCGTTTTTAATTGCTCTGCCGAGATGGTGGATCAAATTTTGGAGTTTTACCTGGCTTTTTTTTTACGTTATTTTTCTTCATTCCAGGTAAACTTCAATGCACTCCGAGTAACGAAGCGTTGAAAAATGAGCGAATGGAAGGAAGTACTCTGTGCTTGAATTTCTGCATATATATATATATATATGTGCTCGACTGCAGAAGGTCCAGAGAATTCAAGGACTATCCAGGATTCAAGGCATGTCCTCCGTAGAACGGGACGATTTGGCTCGCCACACGGGGGCATACGTGCAGAATTACTTTTATGACGTTGCAGCAGCCTCTTGAGCTATCCCACGGTCCTTGCTCCTTCAGGTACTTACTTTAGGTCCTTTGGTATACTCCCCCCCCCCCCCCCTCCCGCCTTTCGACCATTACCAGAATTCTTTGTCTCGAGTCGTTGAGGCTCGAGCATTGGCATGGAAGGTCCTGTAATTAATTTTTTTCCCTTTTTTTCAGATTCAAAGAAATCGTGAAAAAATAAGGAAAAAAAGTTACAAGTTAAAATTTGTCAGATCCACCAAGCGGGTAGATGGACATTTTTTTTTTTTTTCCTAAAAATTATCAGTGGGCATCATTGATACTTTCTGGCTGAAAATCAGTGCGCGTCCTCTGGGTCGGCGAATGCACAAGGGGGGCGAAGAGGGGGGCCTCCGTTAAGCCTGTCTTGTAGGTTCTCTCGCGGGCCCTTCAATTACGAGTAAAGTGGCTCGTTCGCATTGTTAATGCGCGTACCAGCTTTACGAGCCAATTTATGCTATCCCGTTACAAATGGAGACGACGCCGCCGCCGCCGCCGCAGCCGTCGCGGCGAAGGTGGCCGAGATTTATTTGCCGAGGGGGACCCGTAGCGTGAATTATTAAACGACATCGCCTACCTCTTCCTAGCAAACTCCTGGCTCTGCCCCCCCCCCCCCCCGGCCCCCTTGGATGCAGATACTCAACCAGTCTCTCTTTTTTGCGTATTTACGTAAACGGCTATAACAAGAATTCCCTGAAAATCCCTTTTACAATATCCATTGGCTTCGTTATCGGGAGGCCATTTAGCACAAAGGATCGAGCAACCCGATAGGGGATCAACCGTACGTTAATTATCCCACCTGCTTTCGATTAGAGTAAAACTACAGGGAGCGAGTTTGATTTAAAGAAATTTTCGGACAATTATAAGATTTCAAAAGATACGTATCCTTCTAGAACAAGAGTTCATCACGTGACCCATCCGACGAGTACGTAGTACGGTAAGTAAATGTTTGAAGGAGGAACAAAGGTACTGTGGAAGTCGAAGTAATTTTGAGAAAAGAGTAAAAAAAACGACAGTTTTCCCACTAGAGTAAGAGCAGACGGAGAAACGGAGAGATTAATGGACCGTACACAGGGATGCTGCTGGTTTAGGTGCGCACGTGTGTACGCCGCCTAATATCAACAAGTGGAACGTCTCGGGAAGATGGAATTGAAGTGAGAATGGTAAGTCGAGTGGAGACTGTGGACGAGCACGAGGATGAGTGTAAGGAGGAAAGCATAACAATCCGTCAACGCGTTTATGGTCCTGGGAAGAGAGAAAGAGAGAGAGACACAGAGTGAGTGAGTCTACTCGTCGATTCCTGGGAGTAGAAGGAGGTTTACCGTAGACGTAAGATACTCATCTTGTGTCGGTGGAGAAGTGCTTCTCTAATTGGTCAGGTTCGATAAGCCTCGAGGAATCTCACTTGGAAGTCACGAACGCACTTGGTAACTGGCTGGGATGAATATTAGGAAGTTTCCAGGTCTTATGGAACAGACGCACGCGAGGCTTAGGGTATTTGACGAAGAGTAAGAAGATTTTAAGCGAATTTCAATAAAGAGAAACAGTCCCGGTGACGGCGGCATCCGATTGAGATTTTCGAGAGCAGGTGGTATCCCTTAATAAATCGCATTGTAAGCAATCCGGAGGGCAGCCACCTGGCGAATCAATATCCCTAGCCAAGGAGGATCGTCGCCGCCATGTAAATTCGCGATAATGCCCATAGGAAAAAAAATGGGTAACCTCCTTCGAAACTGTTGGGAACGTCGAACGAGCGGAACAGCTGTGCGATGATAACTTACTGGAATTCCGGTTAGGAGGAATATCTAGGGACTTTTCATCGCACGTGGGTTTCGGTTGACGGATTATTTTTCTGACGTCTGATTGGTCGACGTCTAGGAGGCAGCGTTGTCGGTCCGTCTGCTCGCAGCGCTGTCTGCTACGTGGGACTTCGGGAGGTTCGACAGGGTTTGAGGTTAACGCGGGGCTGTTGGTCGAGCCGAGACGAATTAAGGAGTTGAGAACCGAAGGGAAGAGAAAGAGAGGAAGGAAGGACGGTGACGGGAGTAAAAAGAAGATAGAGGAGGTATATATAGTTGCCGGTTCGGTGAGTTTTTGACTGTCTGGCGCTAACTGCGGTTCCCTACGCGATACGCCGCCACCCCATTCTACCCATTATAATGTAGGATCGTGACTCCCCCTTGGATCCTTTATTCTTTAGCTATTCATTTAGTCCATCCCACCAGAAGGGGAGCTCTGGCCGGGGCGACCATTTTGTGCATCCGTACACCTACCTGCTCCGGATACCACGTAGCGACTGAAGGAGGTGGCACGTGGGAAGGCTTACTGAATTAGAAGGGAGACGAACCTCTCTTCTGTCTCGTCCACGGGAATAAATGGCACGTCAGCAACCTGGCTTATATATCGTCAAACGTCAGGAGTCGATGTTGATTCTCCTTTTTTTTTACTAGGTACTGCTCCAATTTTTTTTACTACTTCCAGGTATGTACAGCCAGGCAAATCGATATTCGAAGCTGCCAGACTGTTCTTACTTATTAATAAGGTTCCTTGCCTCTTTTTTTCCTTTCTTTTCTTTCCTTCAGGTCAGATCGCTCGAATTGGCTGGGTATGTGATCCGTTGAGATATTGAGGTTGGACGCTTGGCCATGTGGTTTGTTGTTTTATGGAAAGTGGGTTTTAGAATTTTCTTGTACTTTTTTTTGTGGCTCTTTACTGCTTTGGTTCTGGTGTGTATGTGTATAGTTTGTTGACGGGATGGGAGCGGAGACTGCCAACGGGGCAGAAAAGTACTCTGAAACAGAGAGCACGACTCGATCGACCAGGACAGCAGGGGCACCGACTTGGCTGACTTCCTATGCTTCCTGCTGCCTTGCTGAGAATGGAGCCTTCTCCTCATTTCTTCCATACATGGCGAAACACGGACCTTCAGCGGCAGCACTTGTTTGGTCGTAATTCTGCTTTAGGTCATGGGCGGTGTCCCCCGTTCGTCTGGATGCGAGGACGGAGTGCGCCGTACGAGCGCACGAGCAGGAACGCCACTCAGATTTCTGCGTTTTATGTTCTCCTGAATTCACGGCCAGAGAGACGCAGACGTGCAAGATGGCGCATGAATACGTTCCGCACGGCGCACGACGGGGACGCAGACGCTCCCGTCACGGCTTCCATTGCGAGTCAACAGGAACCCATGCGAACTCGGGTCTTTAGGCT
>JARPRH010000843.1:699892-716444 GCA_031763665.1 Calameuta haemorrhoidalis
GCATACAAATTGAGTTAGCGTCGTCACGGTAATAGAAGTCGAGAGGAACGTCGAGGATAAATGCGAACGTGAGAGAGGGAGAGAGAAAGAGAGAGAGAGAAACAGAGAGGAGAAGCAGAAGAAAGGGAAGTAAAAGAAGTTACGGAGGATCCAGAAGTACCCTTAGATAGTAGTCATTGACGTTACCTGCTTTGCAATATGGATATACGCTCGAGTAGGTACTACAGGTGTATACCTATATATATTAACTCGAAAGATTATCTGCTTGAGAAATAAAATTTGCATGAGATATTTTTTTAATTTCGCTCTCGAAGGAACTCGTGTCTTTTTGAATCGTTATAACGTCAGTTTTTTTCTCGAATTTACCTTATATCGTCCGATAGATCAAATTTTTTTGGAAAATAGACTTTTTCGTTTTTTTTTTAGAAATTTGACATTCTAATTTCGTGTCGTATATCCGCTTTTCTCTGCAGACTCCTTAGTATATGGTATTATAATGGCTGAGAATGAGAGCGTGTCTAGTTTAAAGCAGTTCACAAGTAACTACGTGATCGGTCAGTCGTCGTATGAATTTTTTTTTCGTTTTCTTTTTCATCCCTCTTTTATTGTACTTTCTTAAGTTCTTAGCTTTGCTCGCGTCGTTTGCGAAATTCTTGGCGCATTGGTATGTTCGGCCGTTTTCTCACGTATAAAATCGTCCCGACGTCCCACGCTTCTAGAACGTCTTTGAGTTATGAGAAACGCGAAGAAAACTACGTACACATACGGGATCTATGAACGCCCCTTTATGTCTAGGTATTTCTCGTTACTCCCAAGATGCATTGCGACTCCGTTTCCCGTCTGGTTTCTTACAGGTCAGTGGACCTTGAATGCTCCTCACTCCCTCCCTCCTCGTTATCGATTAGCATACAAATGTCCGCGACCTCGCCCATTACGATCCATCGATCGATTCCGATCGTTCGATTAAAATCGATCGCGTCTATCGACCACCGACCAACGGGAAAAGTTAATTGTGGAATTTAAAAATTTTTCTATCGTTCCTCGCCGCCTTGACATACTCAGTCCGCAATAGTTCCGAGACAGGCTGCCCATTGTGACGAATATCCTGCGCCTTTTCAATGACGCGACTGTTCGCGAGGCACGCGGAAATATTAACGCGGACACCGATATAGGCTTTAACCCGCGCGATCCAGCGATACACTTAAGACATTTTACAGACTCGAGCTTCATACGTCAAACTTAACGAAACGCGAAAAAATTGTACGTGAAAAGTTTTAAAATATTTGTCTCGCGAAAAATCGCTCGTTGCAAACGTATATTAAAGGCAGAATCGACTTCCGGTCGACGTTATCGAATTATCGGTAAAACGATTTATTCGCCATTTTGTAATTCGCCGGCTAACCGCAGGGAAATTATTGTTCTTTTTTTTCGTAACGTTGTTTCTCGAACGATTTACGCGAAGGACGTCTCGCAGCTCCTCTGGCGGCGCCACTGAGAACCACTGATAACGTGGTAGCACCGGAGCAAAGGCCGCTGCCTTCATTTGAGTATTTGAGCCGCGCAAAGTTCTCGGGCGTCGCACGCGAGTAACGCGATATCCCTCGAGAGTTTCTGGCCGCACGAATGTGTCCTGCCAACCTAACGGACTCGAAAGGTACAAATAAAATTAGTGACTCGGTACCAAGGGTAACTTCTATAGGGCGTCCCATTTCGAATCAACGTTACCGCGCCGTGCACTGGCACACATAGAAACGCTCTCATCTTTATCGCTACGTGTATGTAAGCGCGCGTCTTACGGTCGTATGAAAAGTATAAATTACGCTGCATGTAAACTCGCCTTAACTACCAACCTTCCACTCGCGTATTCCTTTACACTGGTCTTAACCTCATTTATCGTGCGATTATTATCATCGAGGACTTGCGAGAGGAGTGCGAATCGAAATTGGATTTATGAAATTAAAATTTAAAAAATAACGTTAAAAAGAAAAGAAAAATGGTGGATTTTCGAAGCAGAATATAAATTTGAGATCGCGGCTGTCGATGAGGGCGGCTGTTTAATTTTGAGGTGACGGCGGTAATTTAATTTTGCGATTTAATTAAACTAGACCGGGGCAGCATGGGAGGCTGCATAGGGAAATAGTCCCTAGATAGGAAAAGTCTTATAGATAATCAAGGGACTATTAACGGGAATGTACGATGGATCTTTGATAAATAATTAATTTGTCTACGGTCCAGTAATTTTTCATTGCTCTCACCACGGTGACTACCTGCACGCGTTTGACTAGATTGTCGGCTATATATTAAAAAAAAAAAAAAAAAGATGAACGAATAGAAGGAAGATAATGAAAATAAGAGAAAAAAAGATAAGAAACGACAAAACTCGTTCACGTCTAATTGATTACACACGAAAGTCAGGTAACCTATGGGCACTTTCACCGTGTGTAAAATGCGGTTATTAATGACTCGTTGCCGCGTGCTAATTGGCAGCTGGCTTTATGACGTGACTCGTTAAAAAGAGACGCCAGAGTCAAATCAGAGAAGAAGCCTCGGACTGTAGGGAGACGTAAAGAAGAACGAAGAAGGAAGACAGAAGAAGAAGAAGAGGAGGCTGGAGGATCAGAGAGAATCGCTTCTCTCCGCCCCCTGACGTCGATACATTCATCAACCGGACTATCTCCCTGGATCTCTCAATGGAATTCTCCCACCCCCCATCACCCCCGTCACCCCTTGGTCACTTGGTCCTCCGATCTGACTCTCCGTTACATCCTTACCATCTTCGTCCTTCTTCTTCTTCTTTATATACTTGGCACCAGTATTCTCACCATCTTCGTCCTCTTCGTCCCGTCCGCGAGATCGTATCTCGTGGGGGGAGAAAAAAATTATTGCACCAAAAAAGTATGAAGTAGCGTGCGAGGACATTCAAAAAGAATTTCCAGACTTTCGTCCAACCGTGGGTGTATTTGTAATTTTTGAAAAAAAAAAGTCGAAAGCGACAGAGAATGAGACAAAAAAGTATAGAGGAAGAAAAAAATTTTTTTCAACTCTTTTCCATCTTACCTGCGTTGCGCGTCCTCCGCTAAAACTCCACTTCCGGTCTTCAACTACGGGACGAACTGGTGTTCAATCGGTAGCGGGATAATTTTCAGAGGCGCAGCTTCCGGACTCTCAGTCTCTTAGATATTATCCTTGACTCGCAACGGCTTGCTTGTTTTATTTTTTTTACCTAGCAGACAATGTGGCCCCACGGGGTACGTAGGTACCCCGGTATATTTCTAATCCTCAAGCCGCTCCTCCATTGATCGACAGACGCCATAGCGCTTCCATATCCGCCATGCCAGTGCTACCTGCATACAGACACCTCCGCCTGTTAGCTTTGCATAGGCCATATACCTACTGTAGGCATAGGTGTCATTGCCGGTGTTAAGCACAGGTCATTTAGAGTCATTGTTCGGGCACCGTGTCGTTTAGCGTTCACTAGGGCCGCACAGGCCGCACAATAGAGACGCACCTGCCAAAGCAGCCACGGGGGTAGCTTACTAGCTACGCCTCGTGCTGCAGACTCCTTCAAGGCTTTTGTGGTACAGCCTTGACGTTCCATGGGCAATTTCTTCGATCCTCCAAAACATAACCTCACGCTTTGTTACACCGGAGTCCCGTTTCCAACGTGATAACACCAAACGGAAGCCCGTTGCATATAAACGTATAACTGTATTCAGTAATAAAAAAGGTGCATTTGCGTATATTTTCATTTTCCCAATCAATACCTATTTTCTATTTTACAGACGATACTGCTGGGCGACAGCGGCGTCGGCAAGACGTCCATCTTGGTTCAGTTCGACACGGGAAAATTTCAAACGGGAAACTTCGCAGCGACCGTCGGCATCGGCTTCACGGTGAGTCCCCGAATCTTTGGTAATCCTTAAGGATGCGCGCGATCTTACTTCGCCGCCTGATGACTTTTGGAACGCGAAGAAAAGCCGCGTGAAGTTGACCGAAGACGCGCCCCTCCTGCTCTCGATCCTCGAGCAAAGGGCCTTCTGGGTACGAGCATCGACCGAAGGACACGAGAGCGTCAGAAAGCCGTGACAGTCACGTGTATCAGCGTCTGACAATGTGAGCAATGCATTTATGCATGAGAGCACGCTCGCGAGATGCATTCATATGTAATCTACATGCGGCCCCGTTTATTTACGTGCGTCTACCGACCAAAGGCCCCGTCCGAGTCGCCGGCACGGACAACTGCGCATATCTATATCCAATGTATAAGGAGACAAGCCCGTAGCGCTGTACATAATGTCGCCTTACGCCGGATAATTTGGCCGTCGCACCCGACGCACGTTATACCTTTGCACTGCGCGCGGCTCCATCTAGCGGAATCGAAGCGCACTGTATTTATTGTGACCCACAAGCCACTGCGCGCTTAACGAGTATTCTCGTTTGAATCACGGGGTAATATTCGATGGCTTTGCGAATGCATGGGCGACGCCATCTTTGTTTTGACGTAATAGAAATTCGATAAACGGTATTTGCCGGGATAACAATGATAATATCGCCTGGAAAAAAATACACACAACCGCCGTACCACGGGTTGACGGGCGCGCGTGCCTAATGCACGATAATTCGCAATCGTATCGACACCCACGTGTATCCTTGGGAACACGATCTCGCCGGTGGGTAATGACTCCGCCATCTTGGTAATACATCATTCGTGGTAAAAAGTACCACGTGACTATCTTCCCTGGACCTCGAGTGCTCTTGCAGAGAGTTTTGCCGCGAGTCTGTGGCAAATGGACGTTTATTTATTTTTTGATATCACGAGAGAGAAATACGTGGCGGGAGATTTAAAAGTATCGTTCACGTTAGAGACGGACAATGGGAAGGACGGCAGTGGTGGTCGCTGTTGTGAAGACACCTTGAGCTCGAAAGTGCCGGGATCATTCGGGCTATCGGAGAAGGTTAATTTAACGTCGAGAAAGTTTAAATTACTATATCCGCGGACTTTCCACCTTTCCGTCTCTCATTACGTTACTCTATACCGATATCTGTATATAGGTATGTCGGTGAAGGCTTTCTTCTTAACGCGGGAAATTTGAATTCTACGTATCTGCTAACAGGCAGGCGAGGGCGCTCTACCGATGCCTGTGTACGTCTTGTCTGTTGGCTTTCCAATGGTTCCGTTGATCCGTTGTCCGGGCCGATTCCCATCTTGCGGTTTCTTCTCTGTAGGACAAATTGATTGCGAGACTCGGTAAGAGGGACGTTTGCCGGTCCGAGTTTAACTAATTGGATTCGTAAGCGCGCGCGCTTAACTGGGTCGTGACATTTTCGCAGGCTCTTTGGTTACTCGAGGAGGATTCCTAATTGACGAGTCACACGCGTAAAACAACAAGAGTCAGAAAAAAAATGTCCTCGCGAACAGTTTACACGGGAAAATGTACAACAGGGCCGACTTACAAGGGTACGAAAGTGTGACCGAGATATAGGTATATAACATGGCTAGAGGAGGCTGGGAGGGGTGGTGGTGGTTAATTAATTAGTCAGGGGAGGATCGAGAGCAAAAAGAGAGGCAACTCGCTTCCGAGCGGCTTTAGTCGCACTGTGAAAATGCGGCATGGTGCTCTTGATTAAATTTATGACGCAATGGCCCCTTAATTTCCGACCTTCGTTCCATCGATTTACCAAGTAAAATCGCTTGCGGGTCTTCCAGTAGACGTGTTTTGGGGTTAAATTGGAATTTTTAATGCCGTCAGTCGTGCGTGTATTTTTTTTTACTTTTTTTTATTCGTCAAAATTTTCTCATCCTTAAATTCGTCCTTCGACGAATTTCTCATCGCGTGTCGAATGATACGTGCCGTTTATACATGTCGTCGGCAGTAATTGCGTAATTGCACGGGTACGCGACTGTCTGACCGTTGCGCGGGAAATTCAAATCGGCTGTGCGGCTCTATCGCTGAGTCGGGGTTCGCGCGCGTTTGCCGTATCGAATCGAGCCGATCGGCCGTCACGATTTCTCGAGCTCCTGGTAAGGGACGTGGCGCTGCGACGCGACGGCTTAGCAGTTAAAGAAAGCGAAGAGAAGTGGACGGCCGTGCACGTGTGGCAGAACGAAAATGGGAAACTGAGCGATCGCTCGTTTCCTATTGCCCAGAATGCATTGCGAGCTTGTGAGAAAGACTGTTGCTTTTTCCTCTTCTGCGTTACTCCTATTTCTCTCGTGAAGTCTAATCGCGCGCACGAGATTCGCCGTTCCCTTAGTAGAGAATTTATGGTAGTGTTAGGCGATTGGAAAAATATTTAATTTTTTTTTGTTTAATTAATCCGAAGTCCTTTCCGCTACGTGCATTCACCCTCGTGCGACGCCACTCGACCTATTGGAACGAAACAGGGACGCGAGCGAGACGCTGGAAATTACCCGAGCGACGCTCTGAGGTTAAGCACGAGATAAAGAAAATTAGAATGACAAAATAGGGTTGTAAATTCGTAATTTGGTATTTAAAAAATTAAAAAAATTTTTTCTCATCGTTTCGCGCACCCTCCCTTTCCGTCCCTTTTAACACGACGAGAAGAGTAATAAACGTAAGAAACCCGGATAACGGTGGGCGTATTACGGTAAATTATAAAGTTTGCAAGCGGAATTATTCAGTAATTTCGTGACGCCACCTGCGGAATGCCCGGTTATTAGCCGCACTCTTGATCAGGGGGTGGGTGGGTACTGTATATCGGGAGACGGGGATGACGCCGGTTGTTGTTTCGTGCGAGGGAGAAGGAGGGGAGGCTACGTAGTGGCTACACAATGGTACAACAGCGGAGTGAGAGGGAGGGGAGGGGATGATCGAATCAAGGGTGGGAAAGCCTCTATTAAAGGGATGGCCAAGTTAGGACAGGGAGGGGTGAATGATAAATCACCAGAGCTGCCACTGGCAAGTGGGGTCTCCCTGCTGTGACGTAACAGGTCCCCCCTTCACCACCCACCCCCTCTTTCTCCCTTACATCCTCCTCTTGTTTCTCCCTTTTAAGCCCTTTCTCCAGTAGACCCTTCTGCATCCTCCCTATCCTCTGTGTACCCTTTGACCTCAAGGGATCGTCCACGGGACCCACTGAACCTCTCAACTCCTCGACCGCGAAACACGGAGTCGTGGGGGTCCGGTTGGACATTTACCGAAGTAGCCACGAAATTTCACTTGGCTCGCTGTTACATGATAAATGGGGTAAGTACGAGCCGAGCGATTAAGTCTACTGGGTGACTCTCGTCAATCCGACCAGTAACAGCTGCAGCTGTATATGTCTGACAGATTTAACACTGTGCCAGTATTTACCTCCTGTCCTTGTCTCTGTCGTTTCTCTCTGGTCTCACTCTCTCGTTCGTTCGCGCATATCTGTCTTGAAAGGATTTTACTGGGAAATAATTTTTCGCACTACATACCCTGCCGCATACTGAAATTGCATCGGGACACGTGTCACTGGCTGGACGTTAACGCTCGTTATTTAAAGCCCGCGCGTACACTTGGCAAGAACGTTAAGGCTAATTTGTATGTGCAAGAGCGATAAAGTAGCGAGTTAGATCTAACGCGGTTAGAGCTGCTACTGAGCTTCTTAGGTTAGGTTTGTCTACTCACACGGTGGTCACAATAATTCTTGTCTCTGGCGCGACGGTACGCTTAAGCGTTAAGGGAGTCCTGTACTTTACGATTTCCGTCGACTTCTTCTTTTGCTGTGTTTTCCTTTCTCTCTCTCGCGCCTCTTTGCTCTCCATGTTGTCGTTCTTTTACTCGTCGCGTCTCGCTCGGAATCGCTTAAGACGAATCGGGAAGTGCGCGTGGACGGAACCGGCCACGAAATCGCTGCTACCCCGACAGCACCTTTAAGGTTATGGACGACCGTGAGCGTATAGTGATAAATGACAGTGGATATACGACGCTATGCCAGTGGAAGCGGATTCGTAAGTAAAAAAGAAAAAAAAAGTACCAGCTAAAGAGATATCAGGAGACTCGGCAACATCTTGTCGTACAACGAAGGCAACTTCTTGTTTATGGTTTCAGATGGCGACTCGACCGCGCGAGACGTCAGTCGCCACCGTATCTCTGGCGAGCGACCGTTGAAGTTTCTTGCGCCCGAGATATACGTACAAGGTGGAAAAATCACCAGTCGAAAATTCCCCTAGTGCTTTTCTTCCACGAGTCGAGTTACAATATCGTAGCTCGTCATACTTTTTCTATACTTTTTGTTTACACGCGTGACTTTCCTCAAGATTATCTCGATGGCAAGCGAAGACCATCTACCGTCTAGGGAATTCTGAACTTCTTTTTTTTCTTCGTCGGTACAAGGCAAACCCTGCAATTCTCTGCCGGCTAGTTTTTCATCCTTAAAACAACTCGTCCGTCCCGATCGTACTCGTATACTTACTTACTCTTTGTTACTCTGTAAGCTCATGCTGTATCCCGGACGAATGAATTTCAACGAAGTTGGCAATCCTGACTGCGGTTACGCTCTCGCAGTCCACTTTGAAGTTTGTATCGTCTGCATCGCGTCGGCGCGTCCCATTGCTTAACCGCCAAAGATGGCCGCGGAGCGTCTTAGCGTGGTCTCCTCGTTAGTCGGCTTAATTAAACGGACGTTGATTGAATTCGCGTTTGACGTTTCTATGAAACCGTTAAGCGCGGCGCCCTGAAGCTCAGGACGCTTAACGAGGGACGCACGAGCGTCTCTGGGTCCTTAAGGGTATCGTTTTCACGGACAATAATAATTGAACGAGATGAAATCTTGCATAGTGTCTAACGGATAAAATATATTTCAAAAGGTCAAAGGTTAGTTGAAATTTAAAATATTTTCATTATATCTATTTCTACGTCCACCATAATTATACGACGTTGGTCTGTCGTGGATCCGCCATGTTTCTATTAGTCTTTGCGAGATCGGACGACCTTTGACAAACATCTATTAAAACTTCTAAGTGGAATAAGGAAGTTATCGTCTCTTAGATAAAGACAAATAACGTGGAAGTGTCATTCTCTCTCTTTCTCTCTCGCACCCGAGAAATACCTGGACGCAGCTGGATTCTAGTAGCTGGGTCAGCGTTGTTCGGCCGTCTTTCCTCGTTCACACATGCCTTCACAGGCCTGTCAGCTGTGCCTGGAACAGCTGATTGAACGATCTCGACAACTGTTTCTTCGGCTTCCTCTTGTGTGCCTGTCGCTCAGGAGATGATTCACCTGGCGCAGATCATCTGCCGGACTTTCCGCCAGTCTTCTGGATTCATCTTCATCGCACGAGACCATCGGTCAAGATCGCACTGTGATGTCGAATCGGACCGGCTGCTCATTACTTTCGTCTTTTTAATATTTCGGCTGTTATAAGTCGTCTTGGATATTTTTATTTTTATACATCTATATATCTAGATCGTAGACTTTGGTATTGTCCGATTTAAAACTTTGAGTTACTGTACGATCCTTCCTCATCTTTTTCTCCTGTTCGATCTTCCTTTGCGTTATTCTGGTCACGACTCCTCGGCTCGAGCCCCCACGCGTCCTTTCACGTTCTCCTCGATATCTCCACTCTGAGTAAGTAGGTCTCGCCGGGACGTCAAGCTTCGTCGGGAACATCGAGATCTTGATAATAATTGAAAGACGATTTTTTGTTTCCCTGAATTTCCATCAATACAATTCCATACGGAATTTACGAGCAGTGATTACGGACCTGGAGTGTATATATATATATATATATATATTGTCCTAGTAATTTCATGTAAAATTTTTTTTACTAGACGACTAATGGAATGTCACCAAAAATTTGAGTTTCGAGATATTTTTGATAAAGACCAAAAAAAGTAGGATATTAAAGATCAATTTTGTAAGTGGGAAATTAATGTTATTTAAATTAGCTTTTAATCAGTGTAAATTTTACGGTCTAGTGAATTAATTCTACACCCGGCATGTACCCGAGTTATGCGTTATCGTAGAACGCATGTGCATCTTACCACGTGCATTTTTTCTCAATCAGACTAATTCATCGGTGCATAATGGTAAGATCCAACGACGTCGCTGCATTCCGGGTTCCGTTTCTTTGTCTTACGATTTTTCATAGGCTTGTTTTTAAGAATTTTTTTAAAAGTCCTCCCTCCCACCCCCGACTCTTATTCCGTTTGAGTTAAGGGTATCGTCCGGCCGGAGTCTTTTTCTCGCGCCAGTCAAAACTTCCAAAACCCATCAATCTCCCGGATCGACCACAGGGCCGTAAGTATAACCTATGCTATCCGATGCGAAACGAAATTGCACTTAGTCAAATCAAGGGAAGCTCTCGCGAGTCGCTCTCGATTGGCTGTAGAAATTCAGGAGGAGAAAAGAAGGACTACTGCGTGCAGGGACGTAGATATCAATACATCTGGCTGGTTCAAGCAAGGGATTGGAGGCCGGCCATAACCATCGAGGGACCAGCGTAAAAATGGCGTCTGCGATACGTAACCTCAAATTCGTCTAATTACCCGGAGTAGGGGTGGACCAGTCCTCCGGTACAATCCAAACCCCAAATAAACGCACGTGCAGCGACAATTGACTGTCTTAAAAAAAAAAAAGTTAACCTAGAAAAAAGTTTGCCCAATATTGACCATAAACATCCCCTATCGTACCTATACCTCGTATCTTTTAACCTTCGACCCTGTAATCCCTAATTACCTCCCTCCCCGGCACCTATACCCCCATCCCATTCCATGAATAATTTTTCAAAAATACCCAACCTACCCTCGCTCACGGCATCCCCTGTCGCCATGTAAAATCAAATTCGATCGATCCGATCGGTTTTCCAGGTTCGCTACCTCCCCTCCCCTCCCGCCCCTCGTCAGCCTCCTGGAAACTCACTTACGTAACCCTCCCGTAATGGACTCCGAGCGCGTTCGCTAAAAATAACCAGCACGGTGCTGCAGCACCGCGTCGTAATGGCAATGGGCTCCATTCGAACGTATAAGGTGCCAGTCCAGGCCTGCGCCACGCCTTGGCCGCGAGCGTCTCCTTCCTTCCTATCTGTCGCATGGATCGGCTAATTACACGGCTGCTGCTTGCCCGATTCCCGTGTCTTTAACGGGCACCGATCTTTATCGCGCGTTCACACCGAAAACCTAAGACACTTATTCGCGCTGCGAGCGTCCCCCTTTGCATCCGCTTACGTCGGTGGCACATTCCAAAGCTTCCACGTTGCAGCTTCTTTTTTTTCCAGTCGCCTCCGCGACCGACTCGTACGTCTGCGTCAGAGATCAAAGTAACGTGCGAAGCAAAGCGTTAAAATTACGCGATTGAAAATTGAAAAATCCGTAAAATAACATGCTCGATGCTTGGAGGCTCTGTCTGGAACGTGTTTTCTTTTTTTCATCCGTGACGTCATAGACGCATTCGTGGGGACGGCCCAGAGACTAGGGGCACCCCTATGTTTTTCTCGCAAGCATATTAAATGCCGGAGGGTCGTCCGGAACCCGAGGGGCTTGGGGGGAGGGGAGAGAGGCTAGCGAAAGTCTCGAGGACCTTTTGCTTCTTGTCCAGAACGACAGTGACGATTAATGTCCCAGGACAGGATGTCTCGCGTCTTGGTTTTGGATGTTTTATCCTTATTCCCTTTTTTCACGACCCTTAAATTAATTTTTAATATCCGCCCCTGTATCCCGTTACTTTCTGTCAGCGCCGCGCTTTTCCTACGGCGATACGCTTGTTCGGACTTCAGAGTCGTTCAGGGACGTCTCTAGCGGGGGGTTGAGCTAATAAACTCCCAGCCTCCGGGGTCCGTTCACTGCGGGACGCCCGATGGGAGCCTTTAGCCACTCTATCTCCGCTAAGCTATACACGGCTGTATCTATAGGACCTATATATATATATATATATCGTATACGCTTCTGGTCACGTAAAACACGAATAGAGCAGCGCCACTGTACTCGCATAATTGCCAATATTTAGCCCGAAGAGTATAGCTGTATTAAACTCCAGACCCAATAACAGAGATGCGGATGCTGCTGAATTTCTTTTCACTTACTTCGTTCCGGCCGAGCGTCGATTTAGGACCCGGGCCATCGCGACCCGACGCTACGTCCCTGGTGGACATAGTTTTGATTCCTCGACGGTGAAACATGAGGTTCTATTGTCGTATCTGAATCGGGCTTAATGTCAGTAGGCCGGCCGTCCCGGCGACAAGGCCGTTATGCGGTTCATTGTTATTGCAGGAGAGCTATTTGCGGCTACGTATACGATAATTGATCCTCGTCACGATATTTCTGTATATGTATGTATGTATTTGTATTTCTACGTATCAAACTTACTCGGGTGTTTACGTATATATTTTGCCATTTCTCAATGAATCTTTCAGTCTGCTCGATTTTTCATTTATCATGTGGGATTACAGTATCTGTCGTGTTGTCGCGTATAACTGTATATGTTACTTCCTGATAATTATTAAACGTGTCTTTCCCTGGATTTTATTTTACTATTCTATAGTTTAAGTCGGTTTTTCATTTTTTTTTCCTATATAGGGAAAAAATACGGTACCGAGTCCCTAGGTAGTTTCGATCAAGTCAGTATGCAGTGATGTTTTATTCACTGGTACCGGGGGAAGCGTTCGCGAGGATTTTTGAATAATTAAAGTGTGTCTGGATTAAATCGAAATATCAATGCCGTCGAATATTAATGACGGAATAAAAATGAACGTTTACGTAGGTTTCTATGTGCGTGTATATATGTATATATTAATGGTAAGCTAATTGATCGGCGACCACAGCAAGTGCTCGATTATCGTTGTGGGCTTCACCACACGTATCTATAGGGTGTTGAAAATTTAATGGAAATTTTTGTGATCGTAGAAATTTTTTCTTACGTATTATAGGGACCGTTCGATGTTATCTTTAACTCCTTTGGTTTTACGGCTTAGTTAAATCGTTTCGAGCGGAGGAAGGCTTCCTTTTTGTTTTATGGAAGCGCGATTGTATCTTCTACGTGGGAAATTTTTTCTTTTTTTTTCTCGAAGG
This sequence comes from Calameuta haemorrhoidalis, assembly GCA_031763665.1. Taxonomy (NCBI): domain Eukaryota; kingdom Metazoa; phylum Arthropoda; class Insecta; order Hymenoptera; family Cephidae; genus Calameuta; species Calameuta haemorrhoidalis. The sequence goes on from JARPRH010000843.1 coordinate 712,887, forward strand.
GCTCGGAAAATTCGGGACCTTTATTTAATGGCATTGAAATAATCGGGGTTCGTCGCGAGTGTTTTTTTTTTCAAGTACGTTAACTTTGTTTCAGATTTTCGGAACGTGATTGGACTATATGAATTTTGAGAAAATTTTTTCACTTACTTTTTTTTTTTATAGCTTCGGTCGTCAATACTGTTACGAAACACAGGGATGGACCTGGATGCTGCTTTTATAAGGTTTTATATCATTCTCAACGCGAATGGCTGCTCTCCTCGGGACTTTGAAGTGGTTTTCGTGTTACGTTCTTATTGCGAAAGTTGCGAATAAGAAGTAACTGCGGATGGGATGGAAACGTAGTAACCTGTCTTATCGACGAGCAGCAGAGTGGCAGACGATAAATTAAGAAATAAATGACGTAACGTAGGAAAGCACTTTGGAGCATAAAAATTCAGTACGTCTTACTAATTTTATGTGTCGTGTTGCACTGTGCTAGAAGTTCGAGATGGGAATGTTTTTTGAAAAAATTCTTGAAAAAGACATTGAACGAAGAAACTCTTTTTTTTGATTTTTCAATTTTTTTTAGCTCTTCGTTAGATTTTACATAAATTTTGACTTTTTTTTTTAAAGTCAGTTGTAAACCCTTTGAATTCCATTGTCGATGATGATGATGAGGATCCTGGCGAGGATCTAACGGGACCTGTTGCGACGGGGGTAGGGGGCGCGTGCGCCGCTTGTAAACGGCACGCGCGCGTTTCCATGGAAACGGCTCCTGGCTCACGAGTACAGATACAGACTCCCCCGAAGGACTCCCTGTGGCTTCAGGTGGCGTTTAGGGGTAGTTCACTCAGTTCTCGTTACAGTCCTGACAGTCCTGACAGTTCTGCGAAACGCGTAACTCGATGTCGTACGTGTTATCGGTGTATCGGGAACGATTGTGATCTCGAGTTTCCAATTACGTACTCGCCCTTGAGTTTTATTCTTTCTAGAGATTTTGCGCGAAGGAGTGTGATTTTTTTTTCTTTTTTTTTTGGAATTTTTAAGGATCGGGCAGAAAATATAAAATGTGTGAATATTATATTTCTAGCGAGTGATTGGGAGCTGGATTTTCAATAAGGTGCCAGTGAAACGTTCGATCGATCAGAAAAGAAGTTTTGACAATTTTTTGGTTTACAAAAAAAGGGCAAATTTAAATTGTGGAGAATCAGGTTAAATTTTAATACGGTTTTAAGAATCGTTCTTTAAGAATTTGAAACCCGGTTGGGAGGTTGGTTGTTCTTTTTAATGATTTTTCTTATCTGACAGCCAATGACAGTCCTGATAGAAGACTTAATTTTTTTATTTACTAGGGTTTTCTACCCTGTTTATTTTTTTATTTTCAACCTACACATTTTCATGACTATAGCTTACGATTCCTTTTAATGGACTTTTCTCATTACTTTTTTAAGTTGCTCTTAATTTTTCTGTCTCCCCGTTAGCGAACTTGGATCTTGAGAATTCATTTACACCGTCATTATTTTCTTTCGTCACACTGGGTATAGATACGCGAAGACGTTTTCTTAACTGCCATGAAAATTTCACCCTTAAAAAGTTGGATCGTGAAATTTTACAGGCAAATCAAAAGCAGGCAATTCGTATGTCCTTCGAGTGTCTTTCTTTTATATTTGACGTCTCTTGGCAGAAAACGATAAAAATGAGAATAAAGTGAAAGACCGTGTCTCCGCTATCTTTCTTTTTTTTTCGAGTAAACAAGGTGTCTTCCCAGGATCCTTGACGGATTCGTCTCATTTCTGTTTTGACACTCCCGGCCGACGGTGCTATTTTCCATAGCTGAAAACGATCCCGACAATCCCTACTCGACGTCAATCCCCGAATGACAATTTTACCTTGTTATTGCCTGATATCCTTCTTTAGTGGGTGATAATTTACAAAGAATATCTGTGAGCGACCTGGATTTTGAAATTTGTTGGTTGGATGGAATTGCTAATGACTTCTGTTTCTCATCAAGACTGTAGATTCTTTTTGATTAGAGTGAATTTACAAAGGACTTTGAATTCTTGCAAAGTAATCCTTAGAAAAACCTTTTTTATATAGGGGGTTTTGGTGGATTCTCATAGAAATCTCAAGGATAAACGTGGTCGGCATAAATATTTAAGTCGTGTTAGTAGAAACCCACCCGCGTACGGGGTAGGGAAGCTTTAATTGCCAATTTGAATAATTGCCAATTACACACTACCCCTTAATTAAGTTATTCAGGAAGGTTTTATCGAGAATCGGCACTCTCGCGTTCGTAGTTTCAATTGTGAACGAAGCTTAAACTGTCTCGCGGCTCTTATAAAAATATGACTTTGGAATATTTTATTGTTAAAATTATATATAAAAAAAACTAACCCACGCCAATCTCCATAAAAAAACCTCCGATTGTATTAAATACAAAAATCGTGGTTCTTCATAAAATTTTACTAGAACCAGTAGTGACGTCAAATAGGAAAAAAAAAAATGAAATCCCTAAAACTTACTAAAGGTATCGAAAAATCACTAAAAAAAATAAAAAAATCTCTTAGGAAATTCGGTCGAAATCGATCGAATCGGTAATAAAGTCTATTTCCATGAAACCACCGATTCGACCCGAAAAATTCAATGACCACGCTCGGTCCTTTGTCAATGACTATCAGAGAACGTCCTCCATAAATCAGGAGGATCCTCAAGGAGTATACACACAGGATTCCAAGATAGTCTGAACGCTCCTTAACGTTTACCATGGGTGGGTGCGTTAAACGATTAACTGGAAAGCAGCCCATTTAGAATCCACAGACAGTATCCGATGGTATCCAGTGGCATTCAATTCCTAAGACAAGCCCAGTCGGTATACCTATACGTATAACGTAGAGCTCAAGGAAAAAAAATGAAAAAAAGAAAACCCTTAAGAAACCGCATACCGCAACTTTGAAATCCGGCTTCAGGTTATCATCCCCAAAAGTTGAATTTAGCCAGGGTCTAAGGAGAGGAATACGAAGAGGTATAATCGCGAGGTATTTGGCGTCTTCCACTGCCTCCTCGATTAACTCTGTACCTGCCTACAAAAGGGCACTTAGCGGCTCAGGAATGGACCACGGGGGCTGTGCCCGTCACAGGGGATCAAAAAGCCAAGACTCGCCCGGCTCTGGGGCTCGTTTCAATTCGGAAAATCCCACAAGATATTTTAGAGATCCCAGCGGCGCTTTTTTGGCCTCCTAGATTTTCCTCTTTCATCCCACTCTAAAGTGGATATAATAACTTGGGGGGGGGGGGTGGGGGTCGATTTCATATCCAATATATACATATATATCGATATTGTTATATTTCACAAATTGAAGTGTCAGTCATACGTTATGTATGGGGAATTTTTTTTTCTATCTTTTTCTTCCTCCTGCTTCCTCTCAATCCTGGTTCTTTTTTGCCTTTTGATAGAGAATATCAGTAATTGGAAGCACACACTGTCGACTCCGATGTCTCTACGTTCACTCACAGTCCATCGAGTCAATGGAATGCTGTCCCATTCGAGATTCTCACGTGTCTATATACGTAGCTTTGTAA
>JARPRH010000843.1:729695-743104 GCA_031763665.1 Calameuta haemorrhoidalis
CTCCTGGTGCAATTCCGCGACGGATTCTTTCTATCTGGAAACTTCATATCCACCGTGGGCATCGATTTCAGGGTGAGACAATGTATCCCGCAGCACGGGACGTCGACAATGTCCATGAAAATTAATTAAAAAAATCACCCAACCACCCCCTGCAGAAAAGCAAACGAGATTACCGACTGTCCTCGTAGTAGTTCTGCCCTGGAGTTCCTGTTTCTCTTTTTCTCTCCCTCCAAGCACAACCTTCTACAGTCTGTTGCGGCACCTCTCCTTCCTCCTTCCCAGTGAGCCAAGCAGGGGATCCCCCGGGAATAGGATGCACGCTAGGGTGACTGGCGGATCAAGGGTGGATGATGCTCCCAATTCGTAATACGTTGCGCTTCCGGGACGATGAAAAAAAAATAAAACCAAGTGCTCGCAACCTGTATAGATAGGAAGAACAGTTTGATTATCGATGAATAATAATTATGCCTAATATAATTTTTATCATTAATTACAGAATAAAGTCGTTACCGTGGACGACACCCGTGTCAAACTTCAGATCTGGGATACCGCAGGCCAGGAAAGATTTCGCAGTGTCACTCACGCCTACTACAGGGATGCTCATGGTAAGATCCTTTTTTTCAGGATCCTCACGGCCACAGCGAGTCCTGACGATCCTTTTGTCGACGATCTAAGGATTCACCACGGCACGCCCCGCTAAATGTAAAATGGCACACTCGACCGTCCATCCCGAGTCCTGGATCCTCTACGAGACCTCACGCTTATTTTGCGGATGCTAAATTATTCACGTCCCAGTCGCCGCTGCGTAGCTCTTCCCACTGGGTAACTTAAACGCGTCTACTGGAACCCTCCAGCCATCACGTTCCATAATCCTGATTCTTCCGGGTTCCATCATCCAGATCATCCTGGACCCTGTTACGTTAATCCTTGTCACGGAAACACCTTGGGATGTGCCTTGAGGATCCGTGTGATTGGATTTATGGATTGGCACATGGTCCATAGGTTTTTTAGGAGGAAAATATTTTTTTTCACTCTTTTCAGTATTAAACTTACGTCGTTGTTAGTCTTCACAATTTTGACCTAACCCCAGCAACCGCTGACACGATGATGTCAAATTGCTGGCTACATATTATTCATTGTTTATACAAGAGCCACGAGGTACACGGTGAACACGTGCTTATGTTTTGACGTTTGACAGAAGGCACTTGGCGCCATCTACCGGCAAACAATGGTACTAAGGTCGATTCTAAAATGCGTCAGCGAGCTTATGAAACTACTTTATGAGAACTCGAGCACGCGTCACAAGTCACCCTTCGTAATCTCGTGATTCTGAGAGACACCATTTCCTGCCTCCCCCCTCGTCCCTCCTTACAGACGGTGAATAATGTTTTCTATTATTTTTCCAATTTTCTTGCAAAAGACCTAACTTGGACCTGACCCGTTTGATAATTTACAGTCACCTCGAAAATTGTTCGGGTTCAATTTTGTCTTTGTTAAACGATCCGAGATATTTGGCGAACCCCCCATGTATCTTCCTCCACGTCCTCTTCCTCTTCTTCCTCTGGGATTCCTATAACGAGAACAATCAGTTCCTACGGTTTGGAGTCTCTTCTCTTACCTGCTGATCTTGCTCCTGCGCGCGCAATGCGCATGTCCCATGCGTGTCTCTCTCTCTCGAATGGGATTGCATAATGGATGAGTCTTGCAACTGGTTTCAGCACTGCTGCTCCTCTACGACGTGACGAACAAGACGAGTTTCGATAACATCAGGGCCTGGCTCGTCGAGATCCGGGAGTATGCACACGAGGACGTCGTAATAATGTTACTGGGTAGGTGGTGATGATGATGATGATCCTGGACCAGGTCCACTGTCACGAGAAAAATTCTCAGCCAGGAACAGGAATGACTCCTTGACGATGACTTTCAGGTAACAAGGCTGACTGCGGCGCTGAAAGGGCAATCAAGCGAGAAGACGGCGAACGATTGGCTCGCGAGTACAAGGTTCCGTTCATGGAAACTTCAGCGAAAACGGGACTCAACGTGGAACTGGCATTCATGGCGGTCGCTAGGTAAGGATCTGCAGGGATCTAAGTAAATACTGAGATAATTATTTATTAAATATCTCCTTTATCTCTTTCCAGGGACCTGAAGGCTAGAAAGAGTGGTAACACTGATGAGACCAGGTTCAACGTCCAGGACTACGTGCGTCAGCAGTCCCAGCGAAATTCTTGCTTTACCTCAAACTGCTTAACGACGTGAGCTGAGCGATCGGAATGACGCGCAGCATCTTCTTGGCCTGGACTGAGAGATAAGGGACCCAATTGGTGAAAACCAAGCCGACGCTGCTATCTTACTGTCTTGAAAATCTCGATGCGTCGTCAGATTCGTTTTCGACGCTTTCAAGATAATTCGTGCTGGACGTACAAAGGGAGAATGAAAAATTTATATTAAAATAGAGAAAAGCACAGTTAGAGAGGATAATACAAATTTTCGTGCGCTAATTTCAAATAAGACGCTCCACGGCGGCCACCATTTCTGTATGGGGAGGCTTAAGGATGTGATCTGTAGAGGCGCGCGAGGAGCCGCTGATTCTTGTTAAGTAGATAGAGATATATCGACGGTTAATTATACACTGTAAATTAATGTGAATAGGCTGGGCTCGTTAGAGAATTTTCTAGCACGACGATCGTAACGAGACCTCCCACTTATCGTTACGTTAACCTTAGCCACCTACAGATGCCAGATATATATATATATCTATACCTGTAACTATGTATCCTGAGGTTACGCTCAGTCGTGTTTGCGTCTTGGTCCTTTGGCGAATCCCTTGAGTAATTAGCATCCCGTGCACTTGCTTGGCTGCCTTGCAAATAAACGTTCCCACTTGTACAGTGGGAAGAACCAAGTTGGTCCTTGTGGAAGCTGCTTGTACGTAAACGGCTGTAGCAGAGGGATGATCAATTTAAGCGAATTGTATTGTTTTCGAATAATGCCGGTAAAACTCGCAGTCAATATTTAATATGAAAAAAAAAAAACGTGGCCGTAGTTGAATAAAGATGGGCATAAATTTCATTTTTACTGTAATACTCTGATGTATCTCTTTCTCTGTATAAAAGGAGATGTGAGTATTTACACATGGAATATTTATGGATATGCGTGTAAAACTTCTCTCTCGGCCTCAGTAAATGTTTTTGAAATCGCATAAATAATTTTTTTATAATTCACAAATTGCGCGGTCGACTTTATGTTTAGATTCGCACAAAGCGCTGAGCGTTTTATAGGATTTTTTAAGTTTTTTAAAATTTTTTTTACCTACCTTTAACGGCATATAGTACGAGTGTAGTAGTAGTATGCGGTAAAAATTTTACTACGTGATTCGTTCTCATGTCTTCACTGTGTTTCGGTATGGAAACGACAACTTAGACGGTCTACGCGAGACCTACGAGTTTGCCATTGAAAATATTTATTTGACAGAAATATAACGAATCATTTCGCGAGCGTATTTTATTTTCAGTGTACATACACATAATTAATAATCAGACGGCAGGTACTTGTATTACGTGTAAAAAATGTATCGGAATATTATACGTATAAAATAAAGATACCTGGCCAAATGATTTTCATTATGTTTTTGTTCTCAGACTTGCAATGATTTTTTTGAAAGTAGATAAGAAGTACGTAAATCTCTGATCAAGGGAAAGCAATTGTGTACTTGGGTACAAGTATTAAATGTACCTCTAATGAAGTCCTAGTTTCCTATCTGCAAGCCAATGGGGGTAAAGGATCCATGAGGAACTTAATAAATTTTGGGAGTCACCGTGGTGCCATCTGTTGGTTATACTGGCTACATAAATGGCTCGAAATATGTCATCCGAAACTTATGCTGGTAAAATCGTTGTACAACAACGAAGCTTTGCGGATGTTAGATGACAAGACAATAACTAAAAAACAGATTGATTACCCATTTATTGACGAGTAAATTGTAAGTTACTTTTGTTCTTAGATAATTGAAAACGAGTTATGCTATTCGAGATTAAAGAAATATTGACTTTGTTATTTCCTTTCTGGGTTCACTAATTGCAGTCATTCAGTCAGGATTATGTAAGACTAAAGTTGTTTCTATTCCAACTACTACTTTAGCTAATCTACATTCTTGAGTATGTATTTTGGGGTAAGTAAATGATAAGTTAAATCCGTAGTATTGTTTTAGTAAATTGTAATGTACGCAAAACAGATATGAGCCATTATCAGAACAGTTTGCCAGTAGCTGTGCGCATATTCTGTTTAACGTGAATCCACTGGAGATCAGTAGGAAGATTTCCAATGAGCAGATTTTCATGGTCCAAGTTTTATTTCGGCATCGACGCGCCATCTGGGCGGAGGATTCTCGAACCAGTTTCACGTTTTGGATTGGGCAAGTATATATAGTAATACTACGCGTGAAATTCGTGAACTCCGTGCGACACATGGATTTATACCGGGTGACACTTTCAAGCGTGTACATCTGGAGTCGCGCGTCATTTGGACGAAGGAACCTCGAATCAGTTCCACGTTTGTGATTGGTCGAAAGTACACCTTAAACTAACAAGTCATTACTTTTTTTTATATTGATAACGCTCACTATGCGTATTGGGCTTATTACCTTAGAATTTAATACATACATGTACATACATACAGTTTAAACAATAACACTTGGAAGTCAGAAATCCTGGCCAAGAATATTTAGAAGTACTGGAAGTTGCCCAAAATTGTGGACGCGCAAATTCGTCGCGCAGGGCTCGTCGAGTGGGAGCATACGGAGAGTGAGGGGAGCGCTTAATGCAGTGCCCGCACTCAGAGCGCTCATTCTTCCTCGAGCCGGTCTCCTACACTGGTCTCTTGGAATCAACCCCTCTTATCCATTTCCAACCTTCTTCTCTTTCTATACTTGTTTCTTCTATCTTTCACCCCTAATCAAGGATTCACCGCAAACGAAAAACCTTGGCGCCCTTGCGAGCACCGTCAGGACGTCCCGAAGGACGATATTTGACGCTACAACCTCCGTTCCTTCCCACCGAGCAAGCTCAGTGGGTTAGACGTGTGGGACCTCGTCGCAAAATGCGCAATCCCCGCGGAAAATGTCTCCGACAGAGGGTGACTTTAGACAAGCAGGTGCTCAATAGCACCCGCACCTACCCCAAGTGAAGCCGACCCAACAGCACAACGAAAAGTAGGACTTTACCCAGAGCCAACGGACTACCCCGCACGACCACCCCGCCGACACTTAGGATCGTCTCTACCCACATGAGTGCTCGAGGGTCAACGACATGTTAGAGCGTTTTTAGCAAAGCGAACAAATTATACTAAATACGCGAGAGCTAGACACTCTGATTAGAATCCCTATACAAAAGACTATGGCCGTAGTGTCCCCTAAGGGGGTTCGAAGCAGCCCGTCAGGAGATCCGTAAGGTCCTGTTGCGGCCACAGCTTGAGCCCGACCCACTGAGCAAGCTCAGCGGATGAGGCGGAAGGGCAACCCCCGACACCATGGTCTATAGGTGTGGCTACTCTAACACGGTGACTACCCTTATATGACTGCACGAATGAATATGCTCGACCCGACCAAAGGAATATGAAGTGTAAGACAAGCACAATGGAAAGTGAGAGGGAACAGAGTGAAACGAGAAGACAGGAGGGAAGATAAGGGGTATGAAACTAGAGAAGAAGGAAGGAAAGAGATAAATAAAAGAGTAAAGGGTAAAAGATAGAAGAATCAAAAAATTAAAGAAGAAATAAGTATAGAAAGAGAAGAAGGTGAGAAACGGATAAGAGGGGTTGATCCCAAGAGACCACTGTCGGAGACCGGCTCGAGGAAGAATGAGCGCTCCGAGTTCGGGCGCTGCTTTGAGCACTCCCCCCGCTCTCCGGCTGCTCACACTCGCCGAGTCCTGCGCGACGAATTTGCGCGCACACAATTTTTGGCAATTTTCAGTACTTCTAAATATTCTTGGCCAGGATTTCTGACTTCCAAGTGTTATTGTTTAAACTGTATGTACATTTATGTATTAAATTCTAAGGTAATAAGATCAATACGCATAGTGAGCGAATCAATATAAAAAAAAAGTAATGACTTGTTAGCTTATCGTGTGCTTTCGACCAATCACAAACGTGGAACTGGTTTGAGGTTCCTTCGTCCAAATGACGCGCGACTCCAGATGTACACGCTTTAGAGTGTCACCCGGTATAAATCCATGTGTCGCACGGAGCTCACGAATTTCACGCGTAGTATTACTATATATACTTGACCAATCAAAAACGTGAGACTGGTTCGAGGACCCTCCGCTCAGGTGGCGCGTCGATGCCGAAATAAAACTTGGACCACGAAAATCGGCTCATTGGCAATCTCCCTACTCATCTCTAAATCCACGAAGTGAATAGGAGGAACATACCGAATAGAACCGCTCGATTAGAAGTTCAAATGTCGACTACCAAACAAAACGTTGCGTCCCTAACCTATTGGTGAAATGCGTACTCTTGCATAGGGAAGTAACGTAGAGAAAAGCATCCGGGAAGGTGGCAAAACACTCTGTTAGGATGGACGAGGTGGAACAATTGCGGAATGTCGAGGATTTGTGCAGATTATGTCTCTCTGTTGATCAGCCAAAGTCCTCTGTATTTCATGGGGAAGACTCTTCTGTTTCGCTTGCTACTAAAATAGAGGCATGCCTCTCGATCGAGGTTTGTTGCTGATTGTGATATACTTAGTGCAATTGTGCCTGGTCCTTTGGATATTTTAATAGACTGTGACCTACTATACCCTGTAGTAGGGTTATTAGTAGAACTGTTGGATATAAATAATGTCAAATTTGTGAAGCACTAGCTCCCTGGTTAAATTGCGCTACTTCATTATTATTTAATGTATTTGTATAATTGCATGTTATAGATTTCTCAAGGCGACAAGCTCTCTACCACAATATGCACAGAGTGTGTGACGAAGGTCAACCAGTGGCATGCTTACAAAGAATCCTGTCTGCGGTCCCAGGATAAGCTACGGGAGTGGTTGGCAAGACAGACTTCTTCAGAATTATTGGTAAGATTTTGATTATTATAGTTGGCTATTGTAACATTCAGCAGCCAAATGGATTAAGATTTTGTTTGTAATTAGGGAAATGTTGTAAAAAAAGAGCCTATGGAATTGGACTATAATGGGGAGGATGATGTGATCTTGACCGAATGCATTGAACCCAGTGAAAAAGTTAGTAGATCCTCACATACATAGATGATTGTATTATAATATTCACTGTATTTCTGTTTTCCTCTGCTCAGGATTCCAGCAACCCACGAATATCATGCATGAACGTCCAGGAACATTCTGAGGAGAAAAAGAGTAAAGACGTCAATGAAGAGTCACAGTGTACCGTGTTGTTAAAAAACATAGTAAATTCAGAAGTTTCGGGTAGTTCCTCAAAAGAACCAGTTCATGAGGAGCAACTTCCAATAAAAGCGATCAAGAAAGAACCATTCTCAAATCATGAAAATGATACCAATGTCGAAGTGGCGCCAGTGCCAGGTGGAGAGTTGCTTCTCAATCCTTTAGCCATAAATAAAAATAAACCAGACATGGTAATGGAGGCCGATTCAACCCAGAAATCAACGTCAGCGGTAGTCACTGTTAAAAGAAAAGTAAGACGCGGTCCGCACACACATTACAGAGGACACCGAGTGTTTAAACAGAAATGTTCTTTCTGTCAGATCCATCTACATTCAAAATTCACGTACGCGAAACACATGGCAAAATTTCATTCGGACGCAGATAATACTCAAGAGAATCAAAACGTAGAAGCGCCAAAGAAGAAGGCGAAGGCGCCACCACCTCGAAAGCCAAAAACTATAACCGAAGTATCAGACGAAGTTGAAGAGATGATCGAGGACGTGGAGGAGGAAATAGACATCATGGATCAGAACTCTTCCCTTTCACAAGTTCAGCAAAGCATAATCAGTCAATTGAAGACATTTTCGTGTTACTCCTGTCAGCTTTCATTTCCGGACCGTCGCAGTACATTGTATCATATTCGAGAACACATGCCTGACCTGCGACCTTACACTTGTGTCGCATGCCTAACTGAATTTTCAGATAGGTCCACTTACCAGTCTCATTGTGGTGCGTCTGTCGAGTGTGCCATGAAGATAGCACTTGTAGTGCCCACAATGGGTATCGAGAAGCTTTTCACGTGTAACATGTGCCTGCGGTCATTGAACAATCGCAAAGAACTGCTCAGTCATTTGTCCAAACATTCTGACAAGCAGTACGCAAAATTAACGACGTCAATGAGCGTTCCTCCCAAACTTAAACCCATAACCTTACTGACGTCAGACGAGACGAATACCGTGTCCGACGATCATATCTACGCTACCATGCCGCATCCATATAAAAATGGCGACCCTGCGTTCAATCATGAGTGCAACTTCTGTGGGATGATATATCGATACAAGCCAAACATGTTGAAGCATCGTGATATATGCAAAAAACTTCCGCCGGATGCTCGTACCGTCTATAAGTGCGTCCATTGCGGCATGACCTTCAGGGTCTTCAAGAAGTTTCACTCCCATACAAGAGTGAAGCACAAGAAGAGGGAATTCGTTTGCTCAAAGTGCTATGGGAAGTTTCGATCTCCCCGTGATTACTTGTCTCATCATGAGAGCCATACGAAGGTCACGTCAAAGAATGAAAGGTACCTGGTAACGGAGAACGGAGAAGACATGATCCTGAATAACGAAGAGACCCGGGTGTCGAGGATCAGTGAGAAAAAGTATAACTGCGGACTGTGCAACATGGATTTTGGAAGCAGGTCTGAGCTAATGAAGCACAGGAACCAGCATCTCAAAGTGAAGATCTACTCGTGCGTCATCTGCAGGAGCATGTTCAGTAGTGCAGGTGCTCTGGAGATACACATGAAGGAGCATGGGATCGAGGATCCCAAGGAGAGAAAAGCAAACAGTTCCTGCGTGGAGTACAGAACTCCTAGGGACGGCGAACAGAGTGCAGGTCACGGTACTAATTCCAGTGACACCAGGTTCAACTGTGACAGTTGCATAAAGAGTTTCTCGAACCTGGCGAACCTGCGACGGCACATCAGGAGCGCGCACACGTCCAACGAGGTCTTCAAGTGTCCTGATTGTTCGAAGTTCTTCAAGGATAAAACCGTTTACGAGCAGCATGCCAAAGCTGAGCACAAGTCTTCAAGGCCGTCGTATCAGTGTATCATGTGCAGTAAGATCTTCGCCCTGCATGCGAACCTCGCCCTGCACATCGTGAACGTCCACGAGAACAAACTTGGCACGAGGTTGCAGTGCGACATTTGTGGTAAGAGATTTGTCGAGGAGACATCATTGCGGATTCATAAAGGCTGGCACGCAAGGGCCAATTGTCGTCTGAACGCTGACAAGTTTCCAGATGACGCTAAGAGGGTGAAGATCGAATCTGGCCCTGTGGATTCGGCGAAGCCGGCCAGAGCCAGAAAGTCCTTGCCAAGTGTGCCAACTACTAGGCAGTTGCATCAATTTCAGTGTTACGTTTGTCATGAAAATTTCAGGGAGATTAATCGCCTCAAGGTGCATCTTCAGGATGTTCACCACGCGGACGGCAAGGACGAGAAGAGCCAGGTGAACAAGGAGTTGCACTGTGAACTCTGCGCCAATGTGTTTCCTGATAACGACAGCTTGCAAAAGCACATGAAGTCTCACAACGAGAATCCGGTTCCGAGTGGGCAGAAACGTAAGAATTTCCAGTGCGACGTTTGTGGCAAGTATTACACCCTGAAGAAGAGTCTAGCACGTCACAAGAAGCTTCACAAGGCTACAGCAGCGGCGTCCTTGAAGTTTCAGTCTTTAGCGAGAAAGCAAATGGCTGCCATGTATCAGTGCCCAGCATGTCGCAAGGTCTTCGATACCTACATGGGTCTGCAGAGGCACAAAGTTTGTCACGGGTCCGAGCCGAGTACACAGAAATCATCCCAGTCAGTTCGGGCGACGAGAACGTCGGTCAACATGGAGCACGAAGGTCTGAGGAATCCAAAAATCGAATTGGACGATTCACCGGAAGTCGATTCGCTCGACAACATTGCCGCCAAGAAACCCCTCACATGCATACTCTGCAAAAAGGTCTTTCCCGGCATGAGTATGCTCCTTAAGCACAAACAGGTCGCCCACAACATCCGCTACAATAGACAGTCCAAGCAACCTAAAGTCGAGTTCATACCGATTCTCCAGCGAAGCGGTCGCGTCGCCTGTAATCTTTGCTCCAAGGAATTTCCAACGTTGCCAAGACTCAAGCAACACTTCACTCTGATTCACAAGTCTGAGCACAGTGGCTGCACAGCTCATTGCTGCGACCCTGCAAACGCTACTGTGTCGAAAACGAAGAAGAAGGTCCATGGCGGGCTCGTGGTCTTCTGTAAACTGTGCGAGAAGCATTTTGATAACAAACCTGATGTGGTGGATCATCTGATTGGGAAGCACAGATGCGGAGGCGATTTTGATAAGCAGGATAAATTCTTTTCCATGCTGAACCTGGACACTTACGTGGTGAACGGAGCAAACGGTACTATCTGTCCTACTTGCAATATCAAATATCCAAATTTGAGGTCACTCAAAATTCATTATTTCAAATTTCATGATTGTATATGAACACACGTGAGACTCGTGTGACAGACGACTGAATCCTGTTTTCGCGTGAACCCTTGACTCTTGTGTTCGCGCGTCATTTACTTATCCTATATTACATTATATATATTATATATATATATTTGCGCCTAGAATATCAATTTAAAAAGAAAGAAGGCTCTCATAGATGTAAATATGGAAAGTATAAGACGAGCCTGTCTAATTGACCAATGTTATTTTTTTTTCTTTTTTTTTCTCCTTATATGTCTCTGCTTTTTTACCTTATCGCTACAATTCTAAGACTATTCGCGGATTAACACAGCAAAGTTTCGGGTACCGAATACTTGCTAATTTGAATACTCGTAAATTTGAGTAATTGCGTTAGGTTAGATCATAGTTTTTACTGTTAGGATCATAATAAAGCATGTAACAGTAAGGTGTACCAATCTAAGGGTAGTAATAAAAAAAGGTAATATTACACAACGCTTATTCTCCAGTCTTCTTTTTCCGGTACTTTCTCCTCTCTTTTTTACGAAGAATAAATAAAACCGTAAGAATCGGCCACACAGGATCGGAGGAATAATTTCGGAACGCACAGTGAAGTTGGTAAGGAAAGAAAATGCATCACGAGACGATTATTTTTTTTTCTTCTGTTTCTCTTTTCTTTTCTCACTTTCTTTTTTTCTTTATGAATGCACAAAACATTTTAATATAAACTTAAAAATTCGTACAACAATATGAAAAATTATAGACTATTATACACATATATATATATGTCATAATTTTTATTTTTCATTTTCAAGGTTTTATCAATATTTTAACGGGATGGAAAATTTCCGTTTCTCACTAAGTATATAAATATAAAGTGAACCGTTGCACGGCCCCGCGCTACGTCTTACAATCAAAATGTGTAATTATATATATATATAATATATATATATATTTCAATAATAATAATATCGTATTATGTACGTGTTTTTAGGTGTTTCTCATCTCAATGCGTCGCGCCAGCATCGCTCAACCTGCACATCCTGTAGATGCACGTGGCGAATGATGCGCGCGCACGCTTCCCATTTTCTCAATATCTTTACTAATTATATCGTTACGTGACGTATGTACCGGGTGGCCTAAAAATTTAAGCCACCGGCCATCCCTCGTGTACTGCAAGGTATTGTGTCATTAGGTTAAGGTATCCCCCATACGCATATGTGAATATATAACGTATATAATATATATATATATATATACCCTTTATATATATAAATACTGTGCCAGATTATACATATATGTTCATTGGCGACATAAGGTAAGTACATAACACATTGATGACACATAGTTTTTTTTAGGCCAAGTCTCGCTGTTTAATAAACACACGCATCGCAGTTTTCTTCTGCGACTTGATGATATGCGGAAGGGGCTAATCTCGATTGATTTCATATTCTCCTTAACGTTCTCTTATTTTTTTTCCTTACTTTTTTTTTTAATATAATTTTTCATCTTTTTTTCATTCGCTCTTTATCCTAACGTGAAATATCAAAAAATTCTGAAATTTAGCATATTTTTATTTCCCTCACTTGTCTTCGTCCATCCCTTATTCTTTGTTTTATTTTTTGAGACAGAAATTTTTTTCTAACCCTCCGTTATAAATTACGGAACGGAATAGGGGTGAAAAGATAGATAAGAGCTAACGATAAATCATAGTCGCAGAAGCGCCTTAACGTTCCTCTTTGAGTTGACCGCCCTTTTCGGAAACAACGTACTAGCTAGGGATGTAATTTTTTTTTGTTGGTATAACAAGAAGTTACCCCTATCGACGGTTAATTATCCCATGGAGGTTGTAAAGGGGTAATTCCTTGGCTTGGTGGGATACTTCACTTTTTTACTTCAGAAATTCTATCGGTCGACTTCTATATTAATTAAAATTGAGTAACACAGTGGGGGCCACTCTCCGTATCTATTCTTGAAAAATCGGTCTACCTAGGCTAATAATAAACGTTAATTAATTACAATTTAATCACTCCACGAAGACCTGGCCGTCTGCCACTTTTTCCCTTTTCCTCTAATATTTTCTTTTCCCTATTCCAGAGGTTCCAGCAGGTCCCCTTTAACTCTCCGTAACACAAGCACATACACGAACCATTTATTGTATCAATTGTATACGAATTCACTTCAATTCCTTGCAGCAAGATCTGCACTGATCGAATCAACGAAATTTCGTGAAGAATTTTTGCAAATTCAGATATTTAGATTCACAAATCCGATCTGACCGGTTGCAATGCTTGTATATACGTTTCCCTTCATTTTCTACGTAAACGTTCGCGAGAACATTTCACTTCACTTGAAATCCCTGCAACACGTGGGCTCGATTAAAAAAGAAAAAAATACTCGTATCACACTCAATCGCTCTTCACTACATTTCCTATATCCCATTGACGTACACTTCATCATACCCGACTGGTCAACAGCTCGTTAATCATATTTATCACCGACCCGGCATCTCTTTGTCTTCCTTTTTCTTCTGCTTATTATGGAGGCTCGAACTTCGTTTCTACGTCCTTCCATCTTTCTCACTCCGTTTACTCTATAGTCATTAATTATTTTTTAAGATCATGTACGAGGTGTAGCTGCGCCGTTTGAGAGTCTCGATTAAAAGTCGTCTGCGCCGAGCCGCGCATGCGCACTCGGCCCACAACGTAGCTTTTACCATTTAATCGAAGCACTACGCTAAACACTGCTATCAAACGTTATTAACGTCACACATTAATCGT